>JABCKW010000822.1:0-49891 GCA_014824385.1 Fusarium cyanostomum
AGTCAGGTTTGGTGTTTCATTTATCGGGTTTCCTTTATTCGGCGCGGATCCAGGCCTTGCCCTTGAGGGTGCTGGGCCGTTTGTGATATCTCATCGTGGAGTGTTTCGGTCATGTCCAGCAGTGGTAATTCGAAGACAGTCATCAAATCTGGCCGTCGCATCTGCTTCTGGCGGGATTTCCGGTGTAAATATAGGTTCCTCCTCCTCTTCTCTACGAATAACGTGCCCGAGAGTCTGGCATCATGCAACCATTCTCCGACAGGAATGAAGGGGCTTCATCGGGGTTTTCCAGGACCACAACTCTCATCCTGAGATCAATGGATCTCTTGCTCATTGTGCTGAGCCTCGGTATGCGTATTCGTTTCAGTGCTGTGCCTGATCCGAGGTAGGGAATCTTCCTAGCCAGTGATCTACTCCAGGGCGAGCCTTGCAGATACTGGATGGCTGTCTCGAGATTCCAATAACACTATTCTAGAACCATGATTGCTGGCCAGCCTCGTAATTTAATTGGCAATTGAACGGACTGACTCAACATGTATAGGCTTGTTGTCATCCATCAAAGACAAGAGCAGCAATCAGAGAGATGTAGGGTGCAACGGTTCTTTTATAACTCCTGATGAAGTCCACCTCTCACTTCTGTGGGTGTCTGCATAGTAGCCGTCCCCTTGCTCCTAGCCAAAACATTTCTGCCAGGCACTGTCCTCTGCCAAAAGAAGCCTCTGTTGTGAAGCTGCGTCAAGGCACACTCCGTCGCGACACTGTTTCTTGGGACGACCGCAGGCCTTTAGACTCTCCCTCGTCTTTAGCTGCCCGGGTTTTCTTGATAGCTTCGAGCTGCTCAGAGCAACGTATATGCCTCAACCGAGCGGCCTCGACATCATGGCCTCAACGATGTGGCAAACAGCGTTTGTCCAATCCGCGGACGACAAGGGTGCGTTGGTAGTTGGCTAACGCGCTTACTCAGGTGAAAGCGTCCTAATTCAAGATCGAAGACTTGAATATAATCAAGGGATGAGCCGTACTCCGCAAGTTGCAAGAGGGCATCGAGAGCTACGGACGTCGGTCAATATGACCACGACTGCAGTGTGTCAAGGGCAACACAGGCGCAAATAAACACAAAGCCTTGAGGTCTCTCAATACCTAATGTAGCTAACCAAACATCTATTTGCTCTAGAGGTAGCCCTGGAAACCCTTTCCTTGGGGCTAGTATTACGAACATAGGATGTTTCCGGAACACAGCCATCTCCCCGATGGCGCAACATGATAAAATTTTGGCTGCACCTGGAAGCCCCAGACTCCCAAGACAACGTGAGAGTTTACGTACATAGCTTTATGCATCGAAATAATGCACCAGCAGTTGCAGAAAGTTTAAAACTGGTGTGTGTGACCCGTGCTGTGAGTGGTCAGATCAACCCTGATCTCTCCACTCTCCACACCATCATTTCAAAACAGCACAGTCTTAACTACCCAGCTCGATTTCCAGTAACAAGAACATCTCCCCGATGGCGCATCTACCAGTAGTTGGAAAGAAGTCTTTGTCGCCAGGCTTGACAATCACGTGCCCAGTTTACAGGCACAGTTTGACAACACTCCTTCGATTAAGTTTGCACAGATATGCCCTGCAACACAAATTGGCTGAAATGACCTCTCAAGTAAAAGTATATTCGAGACTCTGGCCCATGACCTTCTCTCAAGGAGTGTTTCTTAGTTGACGTTGTGTAAGTAATGCAGCGACCTTAACTAAAGATTCAAAACCAAGACAACCACCCACAACCCAGACAACTCAAACCATTGATACGTACGTAGCCCAATTTCTCTGGTAAATGCACTAGATAGCTCTTACGTCACACAGGTTTCATACAAGCAGTGTGAGTGGTCAGACTCACCCATGTCGACCCGTCTCTGACCACCACCCCAACTAACTTAGACACAACTTTCACCAATGGTTTCAACAACAACAAAAGCATCTCCCCGATGGCGCAATTGGCTAGTCGCGTTCGACTGTTAATCGAGAGGTTGATGGTTCGAGCCCATCTCGGGGAGAAGATCTTCTTTTTGGAGGTTTGGCCTCTTTCTGGTCTCTTGATCCAACTTTTTGTCGGCATTTTGGTGTCTTGGAAACTTTTTGAGGGCGGAGCTCATTACGTAATGCATAGAGCTGCATTTGGGACCCTTTCCAGTTTTGTCCGGCTAAGTTTGAGTTGTCTGAACGCAATATCATGAAGGCTGGCTGGCTGCTACAGCTGGGGTGTCTTCGCTGGTCAAGCAACCCTGTTCAGCCAATTCAAGACTTTGCAATAGGTTAATAGGACCATAAGCTCTTCTGCGGAACTGGAACTTCGCAAGTTCTGTTGCAGACTTCTCTACAGATGTTCAGCGGCTGGGTTATCGACGGGCTCAGGTCATTGCGGAGATGGCAACCACAACCATTGACTTCGGTACTTCACCGCGCTGGTTCCTTGCACGGTTATATTCCTCCTACAATCTTATTTTCTCTTCAATTGCTGAAGCTTATCTCTAGCCCGTGTTGAGAGTTCAGCTTCCAAGTTCCGGCACCGTCAACCCGGAGGGCAACATGATACCTACCTATTCTTCGCTCGTCCCGTCATCCAATCATCCAATCCCCTGTGGCTTAGATGGAGAAAGCGTTCGACTGTTATTAATAGACAATCGAGAGATCGGAAGTTCGAGCCTTCCCGGGAGAGACATGGTGTTGAGATTGGTTTTTGCTGTTGTGGATATTTTTGACCTCGTGTGCCAAGGTTTTCACTCCGCCCCACTAGACCCCACGAAGTTGCGAGCCAAGTTTGTGAAAGAGGTCAAAACTATTTGGGTGTAGAGTATGGAACGTCTCTGCCGATGGCAGCTTAGGATTGAGACTCATGGGCCCAACGCGGCCGTTGATACGTGGTGTTTCAACCAACCTCTGAAGCTCAAAGTTGATACGAACTTCTGGCTGTTTACGACAGAGCGGTGCTGGCAGTGAGTTCCAAGAACGAAGTGGCTTGAAAATGATACTGCAAACGCGTTGGAGTGTTCTTTGTCTGTAATTCGTGTCTCGACAGCTAAGTGGTGGGCGGAGATCTACGCATGGACTCGAACATCGATTGCCGGCTTTGTAGTATCGTACAAATCTGACAAAATCTAATTGCAAGCTGGCCTTTAGTAGTGAAAAGTTGATTAAGTTACGTAGGCCCGTCGAGGATAAAAGCATTGGGATGCTTAGGTACTTATGCTATAAGACTTCATAAGTTTAGAAGAGAATACCTTATTACTATAGGCATTATAATAGTAGTTAGGTCTTCTTTGCCTAAACTCTACTAAGAGTTAGGTCTTCTCTTCCCAAGGTACAGTAGTTATGTCACAAGTAGGGTGGGATGATAGCAATTGGCCTTACAGAGACCTCGCCTGCCATGACGGCTTCACACATGCCCGGTCTACGTGACAATGGGAAGGCAACATTGTCTATTGTATGCCCATAACTCTAACGCGTGAAAGGTAGGACTGTGATGGAATAATGCTCAGTCTGAAACCGGCATCTCTGATAAAGTTACAACGACAATCCATCGAGATCAGCCTGAGTTTGAGCTGTCGATATGACCACTGACTACCCTCGTACCTGCTGCCATTAACCCCGTCTATGCTTTGCCTCCCTTTCACCCTGACCTCATGTAAACCCCATTCCAACCCGGATGTCGATCTACTTGGCTCCCGCCAGCTCCCTTCGCTTGACCCAAAGTCTGACCCGGCTCCATGGATGTGATGAAGCTACGCCCTTGATGACAGTCGGAGTGGGCCACTTCTTGCCGGCCACCGGCTCGATATCGTAAAATGAGATGAGAACTGATATGTACAGCAGCACTTTTCTCAGGGTGAACGCCGAATCGTCGCACATCGTCAGAGATCCGTCTAGAAGGGTTAGTGTATGATCAAGTGGAGGAGACATTCGAGCCTACCTGATGCCTGTACAGTACCCGGGTCAACTCTTTGTGACTTAACACCCTTTTCGTCCACGCCATCCTCGAGATACCGCCCAGCTTGCCAGACCCGTGCGTCGGTAAAGGTCCTCGAATCAGAGTGATGCAGGTTTAGAGCGATATGCGCAAACGTTCCCTTCTTGAGGACAAACCCCGACTCTTCGCCGCTCTTGAGAATCAAATCTTCCTTCAGATACCTCGCGGACCAGCCTCCTCCGTACATCCTCAGGGTCTCAAGGTAAGTGGCCTGGAGCACAGGACACTTTGTCATTAACCCATCCAAGTCGAGCTTCTCGATCCTAGGAGGAACCCAAACGGCCCCTCCAAACTCGTTCGCGGGTTGAACGATGTCGATGAACGGGGCGACTTGGTCGCGGATCTGCATGAGGAGGACGGGGTCTTGGTAGAGCTCAAAGAGGGACCAGGAGACGAGTGATGCGGAATTGACGGTTACAGACCAGAGTAGTGCGACATCGAACGCGGCGCGAACGTCAAGAGATAGACCGTGTTTTCGGTAGACATCGGTTCTTGCGAGAACAAGTGGGCTGATGGTATGGAAGTCTTGCCATGTCGGCCCAGGCTCGTCGTCGCTCAAGAATTTGTCCAAATCATCGTGGAATTCTCGCATAAAGGCGAGCAGCCTATTGAGGGCAATCCTTGCTCGTTGCGAAGTTGGAAGAGGGACCCAAAGAGGGATTCCCATGGCCAAGGAGAGGAACCCTTCATTAAAGATCCAGAGGTGTGGCCAGATGTCAGGGAAGTTCTCGACGAAATCGCTACCAAAGACGGAGGAAGTTGCCGATCTAGCGACAAAGTTCTTGGTTAACTCGATGAAATCTACCTCCATGATGTTTTCCTTCTCTCCGTCGGTTTCCAAACTGTCTGCGTTAGCCAGCCTCTCCCAGTCCATTTGGTCAGTGGGATAGCTGTTGAAGGAGACTAGGTCCGCGGCGTTATCGTTTAGATCTTGAAGCGTGGCCTTCGAAAGGCCGTCCAGGTGAGAGCCGCTTAGATGCTGCTTGGTAACTTCGTGGACCTCGCTGGCGGCTTTGTCGTAGGCGACGAGATCCTTCTTGGAGAGACCAAAGTTGGTGACCATGAGGCGTCTCGCGACGTACTCTTTGTCGGCGATTGAGTTTGGCTGCTCTAGCAGACGGGCTGCAAGAGAGGGCCGAAAGACAAAAGAGTGAATGTTTCGGAATAGGCGGATTGAAAAGATGCCTTGAGTATATCGATTTCGGAACCGTGTCAAGGCATAGTTGGGATTGAGAAAGACTCGAGGCGCGTGGCCCAAAAAGGGAACCCAATAGGGCGCAAGAGGAGGGCTTTTGGACCCATTCTGATACGAAGAAGAGCCGCCTGTGAAGAGTCTGGTCGTTATGAAAAGAATGAGGATTGTGAAGAGGACGGCCAGTAGGGGAGATTGCTGAAGTTGGATGAGGCTCTCGTTCAGGCGTTCCCGGACCACCTCAAGGCCGTCCATCTTGAGGGGATGGCGATGAACCCGGCCGAGGAAATGGATTGAACTGGTTAAAAGAGCTGTTGCGATATGTGAGATATTCGCGAGAAAATGAAAAGGCTGGTGGTAGATGTGTGAATCTGAGGCAATCTGTCAATCTTGTGCTGGTTTACGATGTTGTCAACTTCAGCAGAGAAATGCGACAAGACCCGCCCGCGCTGACCAGCGTAGCTTAGCCGTGGCTTATAGGGGGCTGTGCACTGTAAATAAAGTGCTACAGTGGCCAGAGCGTTCTGCGCATCTGCGTTGAACAAACGTCATTCGTGAAACCAGTCAGTCTTGATGGCTCTGTATATAGGGCAATCGTACCAAACACAGGGCTCTGTTCAGCGTCGGAGAACTGCAAAGCACTCTTCCAGTCGCTTTAGGAGTTTCGAGCATTAAAGCTACGTTAGAGTACTCATACGCAGGTCTCAATTCCTCGCCAGACGAAAATGGACGTGTCTTTTGAGAAATTAGAATATCTGACCTGGATCAAGCAAATAGCATCGGGAGAAGGATACAATGCATTTAATGGAACCGTCTCGCTTTATAGAATACGTGTGAAGCATTTACGACTATGCCAAAGGACTGTGGGGTGCTCACCAATCCTATGTATATCTAGATTGTGGACATCCGGGCATGCCACAATCGCAGCACCACGGAGGGCAGTCAACTGCTTTCAGACTTAGGTTCCGTGGTCTAACGGCTATGACTGCGGATTCTGAGCTCATCTTCCGCCAGCGGGGGTTCGACTCCCCCCGGAACCTTTCTTTTTGCCCTTTGATAAAGTTGGTGGTGTTTTGATATCATGTTGCGGTACTTCACGAAGTGCCTTCCATTTTTCCCTCGCTTGATTTAAGCGCACGGGTAGGGCTGCATGACTCCGAAAATAATTCTCTGATTGAGAAGGTGCGATGCGCTCGCTGCCCGATATGCTCGAGGCAGACTGGAACGAGGATGTGAAATCTTTGGAATGCTGTCATTCGCAAGGTGAAGCTTGATCTGGCTTTGGCAGGCCTGAATTGATATTTGGTCTCAAGTTATTGGCAAAGCGCTTTGTAATAAACGAATCACCAGAGCAAAGGTCTGTCGCGATGGTATCTTCAAAGTCCGCCTTGGAGATCACGGCAGACTCGGATAGCCGAATAGGCAAGACATTCCATGCGCTCCAACCTTGAGCTTAATAGCAAAAGAAATTGCGACAGATGGCGAGCGAATAGCTCGGGTATTCAGCTAGCGACGCTTTCCCTGGATATTGCGCGATTGGCATTCAATTGCACCGTCATCGCGGGTTTGAGATGACACCTCGATTCCGAACAGTATAAGAGGTACCAGTTCCTCTGTAATTCTTCTACAAACCCAAACTCCAACCAATTGCCTCTGGTACCTTCAAGATATTGACGCCGGCTCTCCAATTGCAAAGTTCCACAGCCGTGGGTATTTGACGCTCCGATCTTCGGCTGCCTCAGGCGCCAATTAGCCAACTGGTTGCATCATCCCGCACCTAGATTCGGCAGCCTACCTTGTAAGCTTCATTCAGCTTCATCCGTCTCCTATACATCTCCTGCTCCCAGCCGAAACATACACCTCTTCGGCCACCGGATCGCTAGGCTTCAGGGCTCCGGTACCTTGTTGGCCTGGCTCGTCCCTCGACGCGCCGTCCCGCAGTCTCACAAAACGCGGGCAGCTCCCCGCCATTCCGAATACCGATACACCCAAACCCAGCATGATGAGCTCTCGCTGAGCCGAACAACCATCATGATACCTCGATTCCCGCAGCGCTCACCGCTGGGATGCCCTCGGTGTAGCCTTGCGCTCTCCCGACCTCCATGGGTACCGCGGCCGGCTCTCACACATACGTTCTGGACGTCTAATGCCCCGCGCCGTGAGCAACCCCGAGCGTCCGGTATCGCGACCAAGGAGCCTGCGAAATCTACAACAGTAAAGGCTTCGGCTGTGTTTCCTTCAAAGAAGCAACCGACGAACAAGAATGACCCTCTTGCGACGGTGGACAAGTCCGCGACGGAGCAGCGCAAGGCCGACTGGGCCATCATGAAAGAGATGTCTCGATATCTGTGGCCCAAGGATGACTGGGGCACGAAACTGCGAGTCGGCTTCGCTGTGTCCTTGCTGATTGGCTCCAAAGTCCTCAACGTTCAGGTTCCTTTCTACTTCAAGAACATTGTGGATTCCATGAACATCGACATTGCTGCGGTTGGAGGCACGGCGACGACAGTTGCCGGAGCCATGATCCTTGCTTATGGCGCGACTCGTATAGGCGCAACGATATTCCAAGAGCTGCGCAACGCTGTGTTTGCATCTGTTGCTCAAAAGGCCATTCGGAGAGTTGCAGGCAATGTCTTCGAACATCTGCTGCGTCTTGATCTCACCTTTCATCTCTCCAAGCAGACCGGCGGCTTGACAAGGGCCCTGGACCGCGGTACAAAGGGAATCAGCTTCATCCTCACGAGCATGGTCTTTCATATCCTGCCAACTGCGCTGGAGATTAGCATGGTGTGCGGGATCCTTACTTACAACTATGGCGCCAAGTTTGCGGCTCTCACCGTCTTGACAATGGTCAGCTACTCGGCATTCACCATCTGGACTACGGCTTGGCGAACCAAGTTCCGAAGACAGGCGAATGCGGCTGACAACAGGGCTTCGACTGTGGCTGTGGACTCACTCATCAACTACGAGGCAGTCAAATACTTCAACAACGAAAAGTTTGAGGTGGCGCGTTACGACAAGGCTCTTCAACAGTACGAGAAGAACTCTATCAAGGTGGCAACCTCCCTGGCCTTCCTCAACAGCGGACAGAACATCATCTTCTCCACGGCACTTACAGGCATGATGTACCTCGCCGCCAATGGCGTGGCTTCAGGCAGCTTGACGGTAGGCGATCTGGTCATGGTGAACCAGCTTGTCTTCCAGCTTTCAGTGCCCCTCAACTTCCTCGGATCCGTCTATCGAGAGCTCCGACAGTCTCTCTTGGACATGGAGACGCTCTTTAGCCTGCAAAAGGTCAACGCCAACATCAAGGAGAAGCCGGACGCAAAGCCCCTGGTCCTCTCAAAAGGTGGAGAGATCAAGTTTGAAAACGTCGATTTCGCATACCACCCCGACCGTCCGATTTTGCGAAACTTGTCGTTGACTATCCCTGCGGGCAAGAAGGTTGCCGTTGTCGGTCCCAGTGGATGCGGCAAGTCTACTTTGCTGCGTCTATTGTTCAGATCTTACGATGTCCAGGGCGGACGGATCTTGATTGATGACCAGGACTTGCGAGATGTCAATGTCGAGTCTCTACGGCGCTCAATTGGCGTTGTCCCTCAGGACACTCCCCTTTTCAACGACACAGTTGAGCATAATATCCGCTATGGCTCTATTGATTCGACCCATGACGAGGTCGTTGCTGTCGCCAAGCGTGCGCACGTCCACAACACTATCCTTCAATTCCCCGATGGTTACCAGACCAAGGTTGGCGAACGAGGACTTATGATTTCCGGCGGAGAGAAACAGCGTCTTGCCGTGAGCCGTCTGTTGCTCAAGGATCCGCCCCTGCTCTTCTTTGACGAGGCCACAAGCGCCCTGGATACTCACACCGAGCAGGCCCTGATGCTCAACATCAACAGCATCCTCAGGGAAAAAGGACGGACGAGCGTTTTCGTGGCGCATCGTCTTCGTACCATCTTTGACTCGGACCTAATCATCGTCCTCAACGAGGGGCAAGTGGCGGAGATGGGCACGCATCGGGAATTAATCGACCGTGCTGGCGTCTACGCCGAACTGTGGAGTGGTGAGTTGAAGCACCTTGCAGAATAGGGATGCCGTATGATTTGTCGCTAACACAAGCCCTCAGCCCAAGAGACGCTGTTCCATGAGGATGGGACATCGGCAGATGAGGGCGAGAAAAAGGACCAAGGTCGAAAGAGGAGCTAGGAAAGGTCCGCTCCCTCCAGCTAGGCCAATGTCATGAGGATACGCCTTCAGCCAGACATCAACATATTAGACAACCAATAAACTTGACGATTCCTCGCGAGAGTCCGCGTGGGATGCAGCCGAGAAGAGTGAAACAGGTGGGTTGGGCATTCACACGAGCAAGGAGTGATAGCGGACTCAAGAGTCTGAGGGTGGCCACTCAAGACAACCCTGCCGCAACTTGAGCCTTATACGGATCATGTAGTGATAGACGAGAGCGGACTCTGCCGAAGAATTGTATATAAAGCATGCCCATCCACTCAATTCCCGGGTCAACTCCTCTACTGCTGATCTGATAGATAAGATCATGACAGAGTCATCCATTCGCTCAGTTCGTCTGGTCAGGGATAATCCTTTTGTTCGGTATGTTAGGAGGAATGAGAGTACATAATGCCCCAAGCACGGCACCGAGAGGTTGGGTCTATTGCCTTGAGTCTGTTAATCTCTCTCGGGATCGGTGACATAGTCTCGAGTATCAAGACGACAGCCGTTATGTCCGGACAACCTCAAGACAAAGATGCCATCACGTTTACTCCGGATCAGCCCGAAACGGTAAACTCGGGAGACAGTTGGGACATCAAACAGCTCTCCAATGGGCAATACCCTTCAATCCCAGGGTGTCACCCGCATGGAGGCCGTCCACCGCGAAGCCAAGTCTGACCTCAAGACGATAGGGCTCGTGGGAGTTTTGATCTTCGTGTGTGGCTGGGCCTTCTCGCTTGACTCCAGGCGTCGACGCCTCGTTCTACTTAAGCAATACAGCTCGGTGCTGTCAGCCTTAGGTATCTAGCGCGACGAGCATCAGTGTCGTTTCCAAGCCGTTTATTGTCAAGATCTCCGACATCACCGACCGACCTTGCACGTACCTCCTTTGTGACTTCTGTCACACATGTAGTCGTCATTGCTGCCTCGTCACGGACTGTGCTAGCCTACATTGTCAGCTCGGTCTTTATTGCTATCGGCTGCTCTGGTTTGGACCTCACCAACAATATCCTTGTGACTGACTTGACACCCCTTGAGTGGTGTGGCTTGCGAGCTCCATGCTCTCAGCGTCGTTCATTATCGACGCCTGGTTGACGGCAAGATCGTCGATGCAATCCAGGCCAAGAACCAGTGACGCTGGGGTCTGGGTATGTTTGTCGTCATCCTGCCCATGGCTCTCCCCGGCTGCGGCAACCCTGGTCTACTTCGACCGCTAGGCCAAGAACGAAGGCATCGTCAACATAGCTTCGAGTAACGCCGAGCGACAGGCTGCTGGAGAGCTAGCGCAGGAGCATGGATATGTGCTCGAGAACCGAAAAGCAACCAACAATACCTGCGGTCTCGCCATGTTCATGATTCTCATCGGTTTCGGTGGTTCCATATCCGTCGGTTCCGTTCCCCACGAAGACGTCGTTGGAAGCGCTATTGACAGTGCTCCGTCATCTGGTCCAGCAAGATGGTCGATCAACTGTGTCTGCACCTACCTGCGTCCTCCGGCGTGCAGACGCTCCTCAGCAGCGTGACCAAAATTAAGATCCTGTGCGAGCTTGGCCATCCGCCGCGCCAAAAGCGATCACTGCGTACTGTAACAGCCTGTGGTGCTGCCTCGTTTTGGTTCTGGGGCTGGCGTTATCCCGCTTTTTGCGGCTTCTTCCAGACCAGCTACTTCTTGGACAGGCAGCAGAATGTAGTGACGAACTATGGGAATCGGAGCCGCTGCTCAGAACAAAAGGAAACCTCTGAGATCCTAGGCTGGATGTCAATAGTCTAGTTTGGGTTATGGAAGTGGTCTGTTGCTTACCATTGGATTTATGTAGTCTATGCTTGCTTTAAAAGCTCATAGGTGCCTGAAGCAATGGTTGGGGGAATAAAAATTGTATTGTTTCTCAGCTGGATTAGCAGATATCATGTCGCGATTGATGATTTTCTATCAAAACAGCTCCACGTTTACCTAAGCTGCTCGGATCGTCCAAAGCACATTTAACAACTGACACAAACACAAGGTCTGATACATTATATTGCTATTATAATTGACTTGAAAGTATCACTCCAGAGTCCAGATTTTCCTGTTCTGAATCCCCAAACCAAATCAACTTCATGGTGTAGGGTAACCTCATTGTGGGTTGATCAAATGTTTCATCTCCATTTACAAGCAAGGAATGCATGACAGTTTCGCGGGGGTTTAAGGTTGAGTACGAGAACGAGGAATCAAAGGGAATGAATTTCATTGTAACGGCAGTTAAGCCATTTACCTGGCCTTAACTGATTGATCTCTAAAGGTACGCCCAACTCTTGTCTAGGTTCTTTTGTAACCAGCCCCACGCAATGGAACATGCTCAGCTCACCGCTGGAAGCAGCCGGAGCGAATGATCCTCTCCACTCCTTCTATCGCGTTCTCGATATTCCAAAATGAAGATACTCCTTCATTCTCACTTCCCAGCCGGCCATGCGTACCCTATGCAAGCCGTCGCTCAAGCGCTCGTCCGCCGCGGCCACGAGGTCGTATGGTTGACCAGCGCTGACAACGAAGCTCGTGTTCGCGCTACAGGAGCCGCTTTTGTTGCAACGCAGGCCATCGCAGTTGTTGACGCTCCCCTCTTGGCGGCGAGCGAAACTGGACTCCTTGACAAGGTGTATAGTCGGTTCGAATCGAGGCTTGTGGCGCAAGTGAGCGACTATCGCTGCGTGTTGCGCGACTTCAAAGCCGACGTTCTCTTGGTCGATGTCATGCCGTATGGGGCCAGGGCCTTGTATGAACTCGGCGAGATCCCGGTCTACGCAACTCTGGGAGTAATTCCCATGTACATGTCGAGCTGGGGAGCTCCTCAAGCCGTATCTGGTGATAGTCCGTCGACCTCGTGGTTCGGGTTGATCTGGAATCATCTTCATCATCTGGTTAGCCAGTGGATTCTCTTGCCGATGCGTTTGAGACCGGTGATCAACGCCCAGCGAAGAGCGTTGGGGTTGCAAGACTTACCGTACGGCGAAGCCACCGAGTCCTTCACTTACAGCTCCTTTCTTCACATCCAGGCGTCTTCGCCATCGCTGGAGTTTCAACTCTTACCAAAGCCGGTTGACCAGAAGAGACACACCAGGTTCGTCGGACCACTCGTCACACAAGCTGTGACCAATCCAAATCAATTACCTCTTTGGTGGGATGAAATTATCAAGCACCAACGAGTCGTGGGCATCACTCAAGGTACCTTGGCTATGGATCCGACCTCATTGATCATACCAGCCATCGAGGCCCTCTCGAGCGATCCTGATCTTCTCCTTGTAGTGGCCTCGCCTCACGTAGAAGACATCACATCGCGAGTGGGGGAACTTCCGAATGTGCGATTCATCAAATGGATACCTTACCACCTCTTTCTTCCGCAGCTTTGTCTTCTCATCACCAACGGCGGTTACGGAAGCGTAACGCAGGCTCTGTCACACAAAGTGCCTCTGATATGTGCAGGGCAGACAGAAGATAAGAAGGACACGGCAGCGCGAGTCAGTTGGGCTGGGGCTGGCATTGACTTAAAGACGGATAACCCTTCGACGGAACAGGTTCGGAGTGCGGCGAGGAAGATATTGGACGATCGAGGGTACGCGGAAAGGGCAGGCCGATTGGGCGATGAGCTTAACGAACTCGGGGGTGCCGAGAGGGCATCAGAGCTTCTGGAAGCATTGGTTCATTCTGCAGGAGATCAAGGCATTAGCAATAGGGTCGATCGAGAGATGGGGGTATAGAAAGAAGATGGCTGGGCAAGTAGAGAAAAGAACCTTGGATTATTCGATCTGATGAACCAGAAGGAAGGAGAGAAAATTCGGCCTTGAAAGAGAGCGACTTGGCTACCAGGGATGTAGCGTAGATGATAGACGTAGTCTTTCCGCATTCGAGATCGCAGAGCTAGACTTGACGAACGCAACTAGCAAGGGCCAGGTGTTAGAGTAGAAACGGAGCACTTACATGTTTTCGGCAGTGATCATGCTGTTCAGTCACCACTTGCCGCTGTTCTTATGCTTCGTCTGTACTGGTTAATGCCAGGGCCTTTAAAGAAGCTCACAAGAGACTGCCACAACTCTCATTGGAGGCAGGAGTTCTGTTCTCGGAATGGCTGACTGCAAACTACCGTGACTTGGTCAGCGGCTACCGTAAGGATTTTGGTTAACCAATTTCTCCTTCTTCAACCTCTGATTAGCCTTGTAACTCCGACGAGTCTTTTATGAGTAAGTGGATTCTGATGTGTGAGAAATGGCCCTAGGAGCTCAAGCTGAAGTCATTGGATCCCTGAAGGCTTCATCGTAAATGCGGTGGCGAACCTCTTGGAGCTGGAAGTGTTCCAGACAACGCTTCAGCCAACAGTCCCACCTTCAGGCCAATACAATGTCTTAGTCAACTTGGATGGTGCCATCCTATTCGTTCATTCGCGACTAACCAGTTCAACTTGAATCAGTTGTGGTCAGTTATCAGGAGTAAAGTGCAAGGCAGAGTCCTGGGCTTCTCTTCGTGCTCGCAAAGATCGTTCGCATTCGCTCGGTTCGAGTGTGTAGCTTGGTGGAAGTAACCTACTGCCGTCAGCAACCCAGCTTTTGTGAGAAAGTTTCCTCTTTCCCCTGATGGGAATAGAAGAAAACTCACGTATTTCACTGGTATTATATATGCAAGACAGATCAAATTCAATCCTGCCGCTCGCCTTAACGTAGCGGATACTCGGTCTTGCCTCCCATTGTCGACGAGGAAAATACGCAGAAGCGTTCGCGATGGCCAGGGCAAGAAGAGCCTGTGCTTAAGAAAGCCCGACGTCTTCTTAATGAAAGAGACTGTTTCCTCATCGATCCTCAGGCGGAGTCAGCTATCTTCGGATGCCCCTTCGTGTGGTGTT
Organism: Fusarium cyanostomum; assembly: GCA_014824385.1. Classification (NCBI taxonomy): domain Eukaryota; kingdom Fungi; phylum Ascomycota; class Sordariomycetes; order Hypocreales; family Nectriaceae; genus Fusarium; species Fusarium cyanostomum. The sequence goes on from JABCKW010000822.1 coordinate 14,304, forward strand.
TCTCACTGGGCTGGGAGAACGATAGAACGTTACCGATCTGTTGCCATTGACGCTCCGGACTGGCGACTTGGCCTACATAAGCAGGAGTTGGCTTGTCCCTATCTAGGAAGTATTGAGGACACTCTGGTAGGTAGCAGAGGTATACTTGCTCGCTTTGACGGAGCAAATGCAACACCGTTGAAGCTGAGTGGGTATCGGAAGGGAGCTTTCTCGGTAGAGATAGATGTGTGTCGAGCTGCTTCGAACGAGAGGTTGTATTTCTTGAATGTCGCACGCGGTAGAAGGATGAAGTGGGTTTTCAGGTTGGGGATAGTGATAGTGTCGGGCCTTCTCTGACGGTAGATGATGACCATATCTTCGCAGGCAAGGGTCAGCTTGCGCGAAGCTATCCAAAGAGACGCTATAGAAGAGGGAGGTCAGAGAGTCGTGGAGAGCCGGGAAGGCCAGATGATGGAGGCAAAGGAGGCTGACAGCGAGATGATGTATGGTGTTCTGGTAAGCTCAGGCGGCATGGTAGGAGCTTTCTTCAGGCCTGGCGTGTACGGCACAGCTGCGACGGTGAAAGATCTTGATGGCAAGATGTACTGGTGGACGGGCGTGATGATTTTGATGGTGTTTTAGACGCGAAGGAGGGAAGAAGACAAGTGAGAAGGATTTCTGAACCAAGTGGGTGACGAAGATGGGGTCAGCGGTTTCTGTTCAAAGGACAAGAAGATGAGGCACTGACCAGGATGGTGTTCAGCGCGAACAGAGGGATGGATGGGAATGTGACAAAACACCAAGACAAAGAACTCTGGACGCCCAGACAAATTTTGTGATAGTAGAAAAGCGTGGACTGGAGCAGAAATGTTGCTAGGGGTTTCTCAGCGGTTTACGCCTGCAGTGGGAGAGACGGCCTGCTGGAACGCCAACGCCATCGCTGCGAGCGAGTGCCCAGCATCCAGACAGATTGCAACGCGTGATGAATCGATGGATTATGAACACCAAGGCTTCACGGCATCCTGAAAAGATGCATCTCTACTGGAAATCAGCTCTCTACTGGGCGTCGGCGAGGGACGCCTTTTGCTTGCCTTTCCCCATCTTCAGCTCGATACGACCGGACGATTACGAGAAACAGCACGACCACGAGAAAGCGATACGATGCAACATCCCTCACGTTTACGGGCTTGGGGCTACGATAAAGAGAGACGATCGAGCAAAGTGAAGATGCCATACATAGACGAAACATGAAAACACCATCCGACGGGCGGAACGACGAGCCAGAATAACATCCCTTGTGGTCTTTCCGTGACGCTTTCCAATATCATCAGTCGTGAACCGCGTCTCCCTCACTGTCTCGTGGCCCACATGCATGTCCCCTCTGAACGCGTCTGCCGATATCCCTCCACCAGAGCAACCATCACCAAGACCAAAGCAGCTTCTTCTTCAAGCCAGAGCACAAGGCCCCGGACCCAATGAAAAAGTGAGAGTATGACATGAAGCCATGGGAGAAATCAAAAATTGGTGCCGCCATGCGCAATGCAGGTCCCCGATCAAGTCAGGTCGCAGGTTCTGGGATTCTGGAGCTCCAGAAACTACCGGCTTTTTCGTCGTGCCCGATGAGAAGAAGAAGAAGGGAAGAGGTCAAGCGAGGAGGAGGAGGAGGTATATATACTGGTGCTCCAGGGCGGTGAGGCAGCGAGATCACTCCCCTGAGTGATCTGCCAGCTCGAGCCCAGTTGCCGGCCAGATCGATCTCCATGCGGGTGATTGGTCCGGTGGAGCACCCCGAGATCAGCCGTCCCTGCACGAGCGTGGTCCACAAACCGTTTTCTGCCAGGGCCTGGGTTGGGTGAGTTAATGGGGGTGAACGGGGGGCGTGTGGTGGCGTGGGGCTTTGGACGTGATATCGAGGGTCGCCTGGGAGACTCTGCCGTGATCTTGCAACCACGCACAATAGGAAAAATAGGATAGCATTTTTGCGATAATGAGCCAATTTTCTGCTTCCGAGGCATATTTTGAACGTGCAAATTAAATGTTGTGGCGGTTGCCCTGAGGATTTTCGTTGCAGTCATCTTCGCCTCAGCTGCGTCCGCCAGGCACTTGGATACTGGTGATGCGTCATCTGCACCGCTGGGCGGAACACCACGTACAGATAACACCAACAGCAGCGTGATCTCGACAGTGAATACACATCAACAGAGACCGTGCAAGCCCTCAGTCCTTAGCATCAGCATTCACATGGACGTGGACAGGTTCGAGGCTACGAGGGAAAATTGTATTTACAATAATGCATATAGAGGACATTTGAACCATCACGAACAATAAAAATACATCAAAGATTATTGGAAAATAGTTGCAGACGTTCTAGGCTCTGGGGTTGGGATCACTTGCATGAGGTGGGTGTTCAGGGGAACAAGGCGGCGAGATCAGACAACGGTCCAGCTCCACAACCACGTAAATTCAGGACCCCCTACCTATTGTCGGACGTAGTGATCTTGCTATCGATGCTTCGAGAACGTACTGGTCAAGCAATAATGCATTGCGTGCCCTGATCTGGCCCTCAGCCGGTCTCCCAGTCAGGGCTGTTGCCCTCCGGCAACCCGGCCTGCCACCATTATATGCAGGCCGCACCTATTGTCTCTCACATTAAATCAGAAACCGCTTGCAGAATCACCCAGATCACTCGCCCCCACTTTTCCCAAATTCACAAGTATATATTCTCCCTCCTCCTCCCTCCTCCCACTCTCTTCCTTCTTTCCTCCTACACACCATTTTATGGTTTTTTTTGTTATATACTTATCTTTTTGGATCAACATTTTTACCATCACACACCACCTCTCCTTTGAGAGAGCAAAGGGCAGTTTACAAAGCCCTCGGGAGTCAAGTGGACTGGCTTCGGCCCATCTTGACTTCACGCAATGGGTTTAGCCCATCGCGGTTCCAGCCTTCCTATGGCTATGGCCACGTGGGCCTGAACGAGCTGATCGCTGGGCGAGATTGCCGCACTACCGTAAGACTTCCTAGTTTACCCCCTGACTCATAATAGCTCTGATTCATTGATAGATTATGCTGCGCAACATCCCCAACAAAGTTGACCAGCCCATGTTGAAGGGCATTGTTGACCAGTCCAGCTACGGGAAGTATGACTTCATGTATTTGCGAATCGACTTCGCGAATGATTGCAAGTAAGTATGCCTCTTTCGGCGGATATGAGTAATGTTGACCATTCTCCAGCGTTGGCTACGCTTTCATCAACTTCGCTAAGGCGGATGGGGGTCTCTCCGAGGTCATGTTCAGGTACGTTCTAATTTCTTCTTTCTTCGCCCCTCTCCACATGGACACCTTAAATCATGGGCAGTCAGACCCATCTAACTCTTTGGCTTTGCAGAACATGTCCTCAGAGATGACTCCCTCTGGCCCTGATAACCAGTCCAAAATGAAGCGGAGTCGGCCCTGCGACTGTAAGTCATGACACCTTTGCTGTCCAGTTTCCTATGCCAGTAAGTTTTCCTTTTCGATTGCTTGTTCAATGTAACTAACATGCCGCAGCGATCCAGGGCAAGGACTGTCTGGTTCAGAAGTTCCGGAACTCATCTGTGATGCTCGAGGCCGAGCATTACCGGCCCAAGGTGAGCTCTATCCGATCCCTTCTTTCTGCTGCCCGTCTAACATATATATATTGACTGCTGCTAATCAACTTGAACAGCCTGGCCATCGGACGTGCTTGCAAGAAGATCAAGGAAATGGGCCTCTTTAAGGAGGCCGAGTCGACCCTTCGGGGTCGATTTCGAAACATCACAAAGCTCCCCCATCAGAGGGTCCGGAAGCCCGAGTGGCTCCGTAATGATGTAAGTTGTGACCGCCTTAACTATCTTCTGACTTTCACTAACCGCAACCTTTTACAGTACTACCTTGTGATTCGGGTTGTTGACATGTATGTCAAATTCACTAACGGCATCCCAAACAAGAAGATCCCGTGGAAGGCTGTCGCCGCCACCACGTACGTTGTGACCACTCTTAACTATCTTTTGACTTTCACTAACCGCAATCTTTAACAGTACCACCTAGTGATCGGACGTGCTTGCAAGATGGCCTACTTGGCACGAGAGCTTTGGCTCCGCATACCAGAAATCGAGGTTTAACACGTGGGACAATGGTCGGGCTGGATAGGTAGATAGTCGAGGGCTCGGGTGGTAGCGGGCGAGGGACTCTTGTTCCTCGTTGCGTAGGACTCCCGCATCGCTCGTGCTTGCAAGAGCCGTGCTGCGCGACCCGCTTGTGAATCTCGGGTTCACAAGGGGCTTCGCACTACAGCACTTGCAAGCACGTCCGATGCAGGGGTCTTGCGCAACGATGGACAGGGGATTTCTCACCTGCTACCTCCTGAGTCCTTGGGCTATCTGCTGGAGGTGGAACTGGGACTCAAACACTGTACAAATCAATCAACTTCTTGACACTCAACCATGGATCCTGAAAATGGTGAATGTCATCACTTGTAAATCATCTCCTTGGGAGCTTCTCGCTTATATGTTCTGCACTCTCTGTACCTGCATGATAAAAGCCCTGAAGAGAAGTGCCTTGCCCTGGGCTGAGTGACCACCTGCAACAGTGCTATGCTTCGCTACGTCCTTCGAACATCAACCTCCAAGGCTGCAACATTCCTCGCGAGACACTCTGAAAAGAAGTATTCTCATCCTTCAATGACAACCAGGGCATAATTCGCACCAACCAAATCGCCCGTTTCCATGAGAGCTGAACACATCCCATTAACCGGCTATGAATCTCTATCTCCATCTTGCTCGACTTGATGCAAACCTTGCACAACAGGTTAGTCAAAGCCATTCACTTCCACCACCACCCACACTCAGAATCTGACTACCAGTCCGTCTCCTTTCTCGACAGCATCTACCTCCTTCACCATCGCCTTATATCATCGACCAGGCATCATGGCCTTGACGCGCTCGCCCAGGACATTCGAATCACCCACAAGACTGTGCGAGTGGCCGTTGGCGTTGACGCTGGACTGGAATGGGCGGACCAGCTCATCGATGAAAGACGCGCTCGCAATGGCTTCTGCTTGGCGTGACGCCGTGGCGACGGTGACTTCTTTGTTCTCAAGCCACGCTTCGTATTCCACCAAGCCGAGCACACCATCACTTACTCGAATGAGCTCGAGCTTGGGCTCATGATCAAACCTGGCTTCGCGGACATGGTAAAAGAGATCCGATCAAATTGGCAGAACAACAAAGGTTTGGGATATTGTTTCCATTGATGCCGACATGCTGTTCATCACCGCCGTTCTCACTATTAACACGATCAGAGCCCCAGATGCCGATTGTGCGACCAACAAGCTGATATCCTCCAGGGAAATCCGTGGAATACATAAAAATATACTACCCACCAATACCTACAGCGCTCCGAGGCGTAAAAGACCGCGAAGGATTGTCGAACAGCCGATGACGAGGATCCAGAGGAATAGCGCAGGGCGAACCCATGAACACGCCACCGAGTCCGAGAACAAGGAATTGCGCATCGGCCATAACCCCCCCAATGCCTTCGATATCGTTTAGGCTCTCCAAGAACTCGACATTGCTAGAAAGCCGCGGTGCTTCTCCTCGAATCGTGCAACGTAGCGCTCAACAGCCGCACGGTTGACGTTATCGTCGAAAGCAATGGGCAGTTGAACCGTTCTTGAGGGGACTTGAGTCGGTACGCTGTACGACCCTACATGTTTCACTAAGCGGGCTATCATGGCGCTGGGCTATAGACTGCTGGTGGAAGTGACACGGAGGCTGAACACGCCTGGGGTTAGTTCCTCGACCCCAGAAATGGGCTTCTTGTTGTGGGTTTGAAGAAGGCAAAAATACCAAAGCTTTGGCGTAGGTTGAAGGCAACGGCTTCTCCATACTCCAATATGAAAGCTCGATCTCCAGCTTGACGGACGGCAATCTTCTGACCATCCTGTCCAATGGCGCCAACAGTTATAGAGATACTCACCAGATGCTCTACAAGAGACTCTTCATCTGCTGGTCTATGCTCAAGTGCTGGAAAGGGTGGGAGACTCTCAATACTGTCGTCAACTACTTTTCTAACTCAAGGGCGACCTCAACGCTAATAGGATCGAAGCGAATCGTGCCCCATCTACCACATAACCGCCGAAGCAATGGGGAGAAGAACGACGAAGCCGCCTAGACTCGGACCATCGAAAATGAGAACAACTGCTTCATCGTCTGTGAAGCTGGCGCTACCAACCGAATAAGGAGCGTTGAATCTTACATTCGCTCAAGTGCAGCGACTTAACGCATTCAGAGTTAAAGTAGTCTGGAGCGCCGTGAGGGCTAGGAATCACTTTCATAGTCCACCAAGCTTTTGGGTGATGAGGAATAGGTACGCACGACGAGAATCAAAGAGTCTCACACTTGATGCTGCCAGACTGATGAGACCCCGATAGCCAATATATCTCGCTCCCGAAGCTTGCGATCGGAAAACCCACCAAGCTTGCCCAGTTCGAAAGCTGCCCGACTTCCCATCACGACCACAACCTGAATACCACCCTGAACGGCCAGATAGACCCAATGTCCATGTTCGACGACTCCTATACTCAGAACCTGACCTGCGCGGATGTTGATGGCTTTATACTCAAGTGCCGGCTCGTTGTCATCATTAACTGGCGCAGCACCCCCCGTGACTGCGACAACAGCATCGCAGTGGAACTTGAGAGACGGCTCTTTGAGAGTACATTCGATTCCGGCAGCGTTCGACGGATTCTCGACGAGTCGATTACCCAGACGAAAAGAATACGAATCCATTGGGCCACTACGAGGGATGCCAACTTTCCAGTACCCAGTACGGCCGGGATAGTCTTGAAGAGGTCAGAACACCCGGTTCAAGCACTTACAAGGAAGACGCCACGAACTGGAAGGTACCCAGTTCCTTTGTTGTGTACTCGCAAGACTTGAACAAAGACGATGCCACGATTTGACGCAAGTGCTCAAGGTTGGTCTGAACACCCTCGATACGGGTAGCTGTGAGGCCCTAAGCTAGGCTGTTCAGAGCCTCCTGGCGATCAACCCCAGTAACAATGAGCTTTGTTACCAGTGGATCGTAGGAAGTGGTGATTTCGGTTCCGACCGTTACCCAGGGGTCAACTCGAAGGCTGGAAGGAAACTCGAGTTTGGTAATGCGACCGGCACAGGGACGAAAGTTCTGGAGAGGACTCTCGACATAGAGCCGGACTTTCAATGGAAGCCCCCAAAACCTCAGATGCAGTCTCGAACAGTTGAGTACTCTTTCCACCAGCAATGCTGAGTATGCACCCGATCAGATCGAGGCCAGTGGCTGACTCAGTAACAGGATGTTTAACCTGCGACCGAGTGTTCACGTCGAGGAAGTAGAACACCCTGGTGTCGATGTCGTAGATAAGTTGGACAGTCCCGACATTTCGATAGTTGATCGACGACGCAAGGTGCACTGCAGCTATTCTCATCTTCTCCCACGCCTCAGCCAGAACCATGACCGCAGGCTCCTCGACGACCTTCCGATGGCGGCGTTGTGAAGAACAATCTCTCTTTCCAGCAGAAACGACACCACCAATACTGGCTCCCAAGCTTTGCACTTCAATGTGGCGCGCTCGCTGAACAAATGTTTCTAGTTATATACCTCGATTACCGACGTTTGCCATCGCCTGGCGCCGAACGCTCTCGAACGTTACTTCTAGACTTTTCCTGTCATTTCAATGGCTCAAACCGATACAGCCACAGCTCGCAGTGCTCTTCAACATCAAGGGAATCCGATTAGTTTGCCTTCTTGAAGGGATTCATTTAAGGATACGAGCCGAGTGTCTCTGGAACACCGGTTTCAACAGCTATCGCACGAGCACTATGCTTCAGACTGAGACTAGACATTTGAGGCGGAGCTGGTCCGGTCCAGATTATGTCCGATTCTTCAATGGCGATTGCAAATCGGTGTTCTCAGCTAGGAACCCGTAGCCGAACGACGGCATCGGCCGAGGAGTTCTTAGCCAGCTCGATGATTTGAGCAATGTTCAGGTACGTCTCAGAAACCGAAGATCATTTGAGTCTCAGGGCGACGTCGTCTCTGCTAACATGCGCGGCATCTGCGTCTATGTCGGAGTAGATGGCAACAGCTCGAAGACCCATTGTGTGGAGAGTCTCGATAATTCGAACCGCGATATCGCCTCGATTAGCGACAAGAACCGCCGAGATATCCCTCTTAAGAGTGCTGTTCGTTACCGTTTTGGCTTCTCCTTGGAAGCGGTTATTATCAGCCCTCCAGCCGTCACCGCTCGTAATATCGATAGCATCTTCACGGCTCAACGGCTCGCATACGAATCCATGAACCCACGACCCATCGCTTAGCTCGATCGAACCAATTGCAAGAGGCGAAGGAATGGTAGCCATGAAGTTGGCAAGGGAGACTTGGGCAGGTGCCATCCTTTAACCTCCGTTTCTGCTCCTTCGTGGTGGGCCGATACTCGTTGCAAGACTGGCTTCTTTGAGCCAGAGTGTGCTTTCAAAGCAAAAAGTCGGTAGTGAGAAGGCGTGGTTGTCATCTTCGCTAGTTGGGCACCACGGGACACAAGGTCTATGTTGAGAGGGAGTCCTGAGAGATGCGCACCACAACAGCAATTGGAAAGTAACTTGAAGGGATAAGTGAATTCGTCATACAGGGCTCGCGAGCCTCAACGCCAGTTGCACCCAAAGGCTGATTTCGCCTCCAAACAAATCACGAGCCCAAGAGAGAAGCTGGGGCTCTAGCTACTGGTTGGAGATGAGAGTGATGCCAAGAGAAGTCCGCCAGGCCTGAAGCTCGCGGGGATAGAAAGCGCTAACCGGGCAGTCTAGTAAATTGACGAAGTTGGTGTATGTACCCAGCATCGAGTTCTCCTCGACCGGCCGCTGAAAGATCTGCTCATTTGTGGGAAATGTTGGAGAAGTAGGAACATGACCGTCGAACTGGGAAAAGGCAAGTTGAATATGGCTGGTCAAGTTTTGAAGGCGCCTATTTACCCACGAAAACGTTCGCTGCTGAAAGGGGTTGAGCGCTGCTAATGATGTCTCGCACAACAAGATCCATCTCCGCCGCCGCAGCTCCCTCGATAAAGGCCTGTATGGCCTCGAACCGCTCGGCGATCCACGGCCCGGAATAAGAAAGTTGAGCAAGCTGGAAAAGGAGGCTGAAGCCCGCGGGGAAAGGTTCAAGCCCAAGCTCTCGCTTTGGACAGGGCTTTCTCATACGCTGGGAAGTGGCCATCGTGGCAGAACCAATACGGCTCGGCTCTGATAGCCAGTGAAGGTTTTGTTCGACTGGCTGCGCGACCTAACCCATCGAGGATGGGTGCGAGGTTCTGATTCAGTCGTGGACGCGAATAGGGATCTTCCACATCATAGCCCTCGGTTGCAGACAAACAGTCTCTGCGTCCGCGGCCTTGAGAGCGAAGATAGAGACGCAGTCGAGTCTTTCACGCGGGAAGAACTCCACTCGTACCCAATGTACCGTCAAGACGATGCTGCTTTGACCCGGCAAGCGTAGAAAACAATTCTGTGCAAGGTCAGCCATCTACAGCCGAGACTCAGTCGCAGCAAGTGATGCGCACTGAGGAAAGCGTGACTATAACGCCTCGCCCTCTGATTCTTAGTAACACTCTTGGGCTAGACTTGAAACACATGGCGAGTGTATCGGACCTACTGACTACCAAGATACCATCTTGCTCGACCTCCATCGCCCGGATGAAGACCCTCGGCCGATTCTAACGTCGTCAACTTTTGCCAGACGCCTTGACTACCACACGATATTCCTCGTGCCCTCCGACGAGTCTACCGCATCTCAGCAAACCTGAGTTGCTGATCTGGATGCCATCGAGGCAGCTGTCCATCCTCCGGCCGCACTCTAGTTGATCTCTACTTCTGCATTGTCCACCCGAGTTTTCCCATCCTGCACAAGGATGTCGTTATCAGCAAGCACCGCGTGTTGAAGAGCTGAGATGGGCATTGAGAGTCCGTGGCGCGGCTGCTCCCTTTGCTGAGAGGCATTGCGCTTGTTGGAGCGTGATCGGCCAATCCAGATGGCGCCCCATGAAATATCCGAGGTTTTCTTTTGCGGGCAAGCCACACCCTGGTAAATGATGAGATGTTGATATCATGACGGAGACATGCGCAAAGTTCCGTGTGGCTCGTGAAGCAAACACGGCCAAGGACCAGATCTATGACATCACCCGTACAACAACTTCACCTTTACATCTTCCAATTACACCAATTCATCCAGATTGTGCCTCAAGCACGTCGCCCACTACCAAAATGACCGACTCCAACTCCATGTCCTCGGACGGGACTGGCAATGGGGAGGAGCAGGCCGCGACTGGCGAGAAGCATCAGATCCAGCACGAGTCGCCTGATGCAAAGCGCACAAAGACCGAGACGCAGACAACCCTCGACGATGCGGTGATCCATTTAGACGACAAGGAAGACAATGCTACTAAGAAGGAAGAGGAGAGTTCCAAACCCAGCGAGAAGCAGGAGTCTAATGGCGACAATGCTGTTCAGCCTTCCGAGGAGCCTGATGTCCCATCCAGCATCCTCGAGAAAGGCATCATCTACTTCTTCATTCGTGGCCGTGTAAACATCGAGGACCCTGAAAGCGTCCAAGACATCGCCCGTTCTTACATCTTGCTGCGTCCCATCCAGAAGGATGCTCGGCTAGGCGAGGGCTCCATTGCTGACGCGGGGAACACACGATTGCTCGCCCTCCCCAAGAAGACGTTGCCTACAAGCGGCAAGGATCGCTTCATGGTCTTTGTTGAAAAGTCCGGCGCCTCATACGACGAGATTAAGAAGGAGTTTCTGGCTGCGTCGGAGTACGAGACAAAGACCGCAGGCACACGTCGCTCCCCAGCTGCGACACCAGTCGGCGAGGGCGTGTACGCCATGACATCTACAGGCCGGGAGAGCCACTTGGCTTATCTTACGACACTGCCAGAGAAGCTGGATGAGGTCCAGAAAGAGCTGGGCCTGAAGGAGAGAGGAAGCTTCATCATCAGCACCAAGAACCCGCAGTATTCAGGACCTGCCAATGCGCAATTACCTAAAGGGCCTGACTACCCGAAAGAGTAAGTAATCTCCTTGTTAATTAGACTGATTGGTATTAACGGGTCACTAGGATCATTGATGAGTTCCGATCTCTGCGTTGGATGCCCGCTAAGCCAGCCCACTTTGACTATGTCAACACCCAGCTCCTACTCATTGGAGAATCGTCGGGCATCGAAAAGGCTGTTGAGCTGCAGAAGGAAGATCAGAAGAACGGCAAGGAGGAGCCCGAGACGGTGCTTGAGAACCTCGAGGAGGATGATGTGAAGCGGATGAAGCATCTTGCTGAGGATCAGTCGGCAGCGATCTTTGCGGACCTACACGCGCAGGCCAAGGACTACCCGAAGCTGCAGACGACGTTTTAACGGGTGACGAAAAGAACTTGCCCTGATGACTGGGGTATTGATAGAAATGTCGGGGAACTGGCTTGCCTGTTGGCGACAGGCGTCACCTTACAATGAAAACACTGGGCTTCGAATGAATTGAGTCATTATAATGTGATGCTTGACTGCCACCCCTACGCCAGGCTTAATCACAAGTTCAAAGATTCGAGGCCATGACGCAGCACCGCGTCCTTCTCACCAGTGCGACAGGCTAAGTGTAAGTTACTGAGGCTGCTTAAAAATGAGGCAGGCTGACTGACGAACTCAGAGGCAGGTCAGTTCTGACGGCCCTCTTGAATTCGAAGAATCATCGTTCAACAGTCGAGTATCTCGGTTCTGGTGTGAAAGAAGGAAAATATATGTACACACCACTGATCTTGCGCTTTGTATGAAGTAATGGTGAAACGAATCTTGGAGGGCGATGGTGTAACTTCTGGAAGAAAGGGGCTATTATTTCCGGAAACGGGTCATAATAGCTGGTTTGGCGTTGCGAATCTTATTGGGGAGGCTGGTACTTCCAAGGGAGGTTGATGTCTGCTGGGCCGGCTACTGTCACAATCGAAGACGCGGCGCGGAAATGGGAGAGTCTATGGGCGGTGATGAAGAGATTGCAAAGTTGAGTTTCTGCATGAAGCAAGTCCCCGACACTCTTCCACCGGTTAGGAGTTGCTGATTACTGTACAGGAATAGAACAGTCACGAAGAAGTCGGTCGAGCTGGGATGGAAACCCGGAAAGGCGAATGATGATTGTAGGACATAGATTGGATCTTCGTATGGGTCTTGAGAAGCAGTCCTCATCTCTCGGCGGATTTGACAGGTTAATGACCTCAGTGTTGATACACGAGTATCATGCTGGAGCGACCTTCTACCAAGTTCGCGGCATTATTGGAATAGTTTCACCCTAGAACTTGAAGAAGAGGCCCCGGGATAAGTCAAGTGCGGAATTTGAGAATAATCTCATTCATCGGAGCTTGGGATATCACTTTAACTTTGCTCCTTATCAACAGCCCGAGAACCGCTCTCCCCTGTCATGTATCCTTCATCCTCAAAAGGCTTCACTCCCATTTTGGACCAGCACTGGGCAGCCATGAGCGCCTCATCCTTCTCCTCCTCATCCCACAGCAACTCTTTCCTACCATCACCAAGATGGGTTACAGAGCGATCCTGAGCCTGTGTCAGGATCATGCTGCATTCCAAAGTTTGAATGAGAACTTACCAGGCCGAGAGTCAGCTTGATGATTCCATCTGCCCAGTAGTTTGTAAAGGTGTACGTGGGCTCCTTTCCGCGGACGGCGAGGAGCACGTTGTCAGCCGCTACGTCAGCTTGACGACTCGCGGAACGGCCATTCGGGTTGGGAGTCTTGGTGTCGGCGACGTCTCCGCAAGCGTATATGTTGGGATAGGCATCGTCGTCGATCTGAAGAGTCTTCTTGACCTTGATGTGGCCGGAATCGGAGGTTGCACTTGGGACGAGATCCTTGAGGAGATCCGAAGCGGGTCGCTGGCCAGTACAATTGATCTACAATTGTCATTCGCGGTTCTCCAAGTTTCAAGGCAAGTCACTCACGAAGTAATCACACTCGATCACCTTGCCAGATCGCAGTGTGACGGTTCCAGCTTCTTTGTCCTCGTTTACCACACGCTCCTCGAGGATAAGTTCAACCCCAAGCTTCTCAAAGCCCTCAAGAGCAGCTTTCTGAAGACCCTTGCCAAACCGGTGCATGGGGGCTGTTCGGGAATGGACCAGAATAACTGTCTTGTCAGGATACAACGACTTAGCATCCGTAGCGACCTCGACGCCAGCGGCACCACCTCCGACGACGATAATCCTGGCAGCATTCTCGATGCCCCTCTGCATAGCTTGGCATCGCTTCATGCTCTCCAGCTTGTCGGTGGCATTGGTCCGCGACGGCAGACCCTCCTCCACGGCAGACCCAGTGGCGATGATGAGATACTCGTAGGGGATCTCCTCCTCGCTGTCCCGTAGAGCCACATGCGTCCTGGTCAATCCCACCACGCGGTCCCGCACCCAGCGGATTGCACCTTCAGGAGCGCCCTTCAGACCGTGTTCGTACGGGATGAAAGCCTTGTGTTCATGGCCCTTGGCGACGCAGAACCGAGGAAGCACCCAGGTGAACTGGAAGTGAGAGTTGGGCTCCACGACAACGACGCGGTAAGGGCTGCAGGGGGGCAAGTTCATGGAAATGACTCGGGCGGCCTGGTATCCCGCAAAGTTGGCCCCGACAATGACAATGTTGCGATCTCGAGTTTCGGGCACCTTTTTGCTGGTCAACTTGACAATCCACCCCTCCTTCGATCTGGTGAAGGCGCGACGCCATTCTCGCCAGAAATAGGCCATGGTGTACAGCAGCACTTTGCTGAAGAGAACGGGCTTTTCCAACATGGTCGTTGTAGCTGTTGCCAGCGGTGATCTGTGAGAGAGTTGTCAATTACTCACCCGTCGTCTTAAAGGAACGGGAAGTTTGTAAGACGAAGCGGAAGTTGATGTAGATGTCGTAGGGCAGGACTTGGTTGTCCCATTGCATGGGTCGGATTAGTCTAGCTATGCCAGGCACGGAGCCGCTTCCATCGATGATCTTCCGGACTTCCGTCCAGCTGGAAGGGCAAAACGTACAACAGTTGATATAAAGCTGCAATTTGTGCTGCATTTCCCACTAAAACTTCGGCAGTATCCACACTTGCAGCGCAATTCCGTACGACTTTTCCCTCTACGTAAAGCCGAGCATTCTTTTCATCAAGGTCCTTTTGTCTCGGAGTTTTCAAGACAAATGACCGGGTCCTTCCTTTCAGCCATGAGATATATTACAGATTATTAGTGGCTGGGATTTAGATAAACCGGAGGCTGTGATGAGCAGCCCGCACGCCAAGAAAGCCACGATGCAAGACTGGCTTATCTGATGATCTGATAACTCAAATTAATTGGTCCGTACTGCTACCTACGTCTTCGCTCAACCGATGTCGGTCATCTCTTAGCAATGGCTTCAGCTTCGCTAACCAGGAACTGCTCAAGTCGCTTTGAACATCTTGCCATCATGTGACACTCTTCACTCATTTCCTGCTCTTCCCTCGTCTACCGCATGTCCTTTTCTACCAAGTCAAATACTCCTTGGGGTATTTCGTAAACTTACCTACCTGTTGAAACGATGTTGGGTGCCATGTTATCGCTCCACACTGCGTCGGTTGATAATGAAACCAGAAGGGATTTAGGATTCACATGGAACACAATTAAGTTGGAAGTTAGAGATGTCTGCCTGGGTTCTCCGATGAGAGATGTGAGTTCGTATCAAGGGTAAGGACTGTGGTGACGTCGAAAGGTCAAGCAACACAACTTCGTAGGCATTATTAAAGGAAACTCCTGATTTGTATTTTTTAACAATCACAGATCTTTCTAGTCAGAAAGAATTAGACACCCATATTTCCTTTCCCCTGGCGATGAAGCAGTGTAAGCTCCTGATACGGGGGATGCCACTCAGATATAGCCTGCCGATGCTTCCTGTGTTCGCCAACACCGCAACATTTCTGCCTAGAAATGTGAAGAGTCTACATAAAACTTTAATCAGGGAGACTATCGGCGATTGCTTGGCGGCATCGCGAGCTATTTTGTCGGCCCTTGAGTCAAGGCCAACAGCGGCTTACAAGGGACTCATGGTGAGAAATTGGGGCAACCGTGAATGACAGTTCCGTCAAACAACAACAAATGAATGAGCGACGACTATTCATTGATTAACTTTTACTCGATGGAGCTGTCTTTTCTCTGCGCAGG
The DNA here is from genome assembly GCA_014824385.1 of Fusarium cyanostomum. Taxonomy (NCBI): domain Eukaryota; kingdom Fungi; phylum Ascomycota; class Sordariomycetes; order Hypocreales; family Nectriaceae; genus Fusarium; species Fusarium cyanostomum. The sequence continues at coordinate 29,555 of JABCKW010000822.1, forward strand.
TTTATTTTGAACGTTGATATGTGCTTATATTGAAGATTGAAGAGGGCTGTTAGCCAAGCCCGCCAATTTACCAGCTTGCCCTAACATTTCTTGGCGCGCAGTCTTTGCCGGGCAGTCGATCCATTTCGCTTCTCCGATTCGGAGATCGGAGTTTTTGAACGAAATCATCATCTCACGACCGAAATTCATCTTTTCTTTCCACTCTACTACCTACCCAAAGGTCTAGGCGAAGATGGATGTTCCTGTCGCCGCGAATGTTTTGGGTACTCTCGGGGCTGTAAGCCGTCCTATTTTCTGATTTATCTAGAACTTCCACTAATGACGTTAGGTCTGCTGGTCAATTCAGGTTCGTCTCTCCTTGCTAGACAATACCCAGGGAAGAGACGGTGGCTAATAGTTTGGGTCTAGTTGATCCCTCAGATCGTGGTCAATTATCGTCGACACAATGCGACCGGTCTCCAGCCGTCGATGATGATGCTTTGGGCCTGGGCGGGCGTCCCTCTCGGCGTCTACAACATCGTAAAGGAGTTCAACATGGCCTTGCGTATTCAGCCTCAGATCCTCACGCTTCTGAGTCTTATTACTTGGATCCAATGTTACTACTATGAGCGTGTAAGCAACTTCCGCTTAGCCATCCTCCTGCCTGTGCCAGCGACTGACGGGAACTAGAAATGGAGCGTCTATCGATCACTTCTCGTCATTGTCCCCATCGCAGCCGTCATGGGCGGCGCTCAGGCAGGCCTCATCATCGCCCTTCGCATCCCCGAGTCTCGCGGCATTGAATGGCCCATGATCCTCATGGCATCTCTCTCAGCAGCGCTACTTGCGGCGGGCGTGCTCCGCCACTATTGGGACATCTGGGTTCACCGAACAGTGCGTGGTATCTCGTTCCTCTTCGTGGCCCTCGACGCCGCCGGTGACGTCTTTTCCCTGGCGTCTGTCTTCTTCCAGCCGAAGATGGACTATCTCGGAATCGTCATCTATGCGACCGAGTTTGTTCTCTGGTGCGGAATCTTTGCTTGCGGTGGCTATTACAACCTCCTCCCCTGGATCAGGAGGCGGTGGGTTAACAAGGCATCCAAGAGGGCAGTTGAGCATGAGTCTCCCTCTAGCGGGGGGTCTCGCCATGGAGAGATTGGCACCATGCTTCATGAGAATGTATCATCCAACTCGGTGTTCCGGACTGCGTCTGGGAACTCGGAGGGTCTCCGGGCTCGCATTGCACAAGACCGCGATCCCCAGAATGTTGGATAATATCAAGCATAGACACATGTTTTACAGAATAATAGATTCATTTAGATCCGTCTCGCAAATAAACCACTCAGCTCATTCATATGCTCATGTTACGGCTGCCTTGCTGAGCTCAGTCTTGATTACCGCAAGAGACTGGCTACCCACCTCGTACTCCAGATAGGGTCGGATTACCGAAGCCAACTCAGCCTTGGGTAAAAAAGCCACGGAGGAATAACAGGTATTTCACCCGGACTGTGGAGAGCACATCAGTGGAGAGCACCTCAGTGGAGGGTTCCAGAGACCCAACCGCCTGCTTTTAACGTTAGTGGACCTCTGCCGCCCCCTGTCTCCATAATTAAGGTTGGGATCGAATCCCTGTCCGCTCCATCCCACGATGCCTCCTCCACCCTAACTTGCGACCGAACAACTTGCTCTTCGACAAGCCTCTCTCTCTCATCATCCTTTATCTTCTCTACAAGGCCTCAGTGCCATGTTTGAGCTCCAGCCTCCATGCCTTCCCTCTGGACCCCCGCCGGCACGCTCGGCGCGCGGCGGCTGATGTTTAACAAGCGCTTCAGTCGCATGGCCATCTTCGGCCTCTGCTCCCTCGTCTTCATGATCCTCGTCTTCTGGAGCCGCATCCACGGCAGCTACAACGTCTCGGCGTACTACTCCTTTTCCACGACGAGCTTCTTCTCCCCCGTATCCCTCGATCCTGCTGGCAAGACGACCGACGAACTATGTGCCACCTTTCCAAAGCACCTCCTCGAGACCATCCAGCCTGTCCTCAAGATGGGCCACGCCGACACCAAGGAGAGGGTCGATGCGCAGTTTGACAGCGTCAGTGCGTGCTTTGGAAAGGGTCAACTTCTCGTCTATTCGGACCTTGATGAGACTGTGCATGGCCATGAAGCCATCGACATCCTCGCCGATCTACCAGGCATCTACTACCACGACAATCCCGACTTTCAGAGTTACATCTGGCAGAAGGAGATGCGGGCGAATGGAACGCTGGATACGGACAAGGAGGTGACTGCGCGCATCCATGGCTGGAAGATAGACAAGTTCAAGTTCCTACCCATGATTGAGCGCGCATGGAGGACGAAACCCAACAAGGACTTTTACTTTTTCTTTGAGACGGACACGTTAGTCGCCCTACCCCTCAACCAAGGCAACCGTTACTCACAATTCCTCCTTTGCAGATACGTCTTCTGGGACAATGCTTTCCGCTTCCTCCAAACCTTCGACCCCGATGCACCCCTCTACATGGGCTCTCCCTCGCCCGGTCTCCACGACGTCAAGCAAGATATCAAAACCTGGTTCGCAAACGGTGGTCCTGGCTTCGTCCTCAGTCGTGGCGCGGTCAAGGCGCTCCTGGTCCGCAAAACTACACCGTACGGCCAATATGTCGAGCCCCCGGCTCCGGAGAAGTGGCTGCCCATGTTGCGACACGATTGCTGTGGCGACAGCGTCACTGGCTGGGCTCTGTGGAACGTGAGTGTGCCGTTGCGAGGATACTGGCCGCTCTTCAACCCGCATCCTCTGCATAGCATTCCGTTTAGCAGCAAGTACTGGTGCCAACCCGTCATGACGCTACACAAGACCCGGCCGCAAGAGATGGTCGATGTCTGGCGATGGGAATTCAGCCAAAGGCAACTTGGAGTAAGTGGAGATATTGGCATATGATTTGTTGCACACGCTGACTCGTATAAGCGCCCGCTTCTTTACTCTGATGTGTGGAGATTCCATCACCCAGGTGACCGTGAGGTCGCTGAAAACTGGGACAATGGCAAATGGGATTTCTGGATTGCTCCCCCTGAGGCAAAGATCGACTCCTTCGAGGCCTGCGGGAAGTATTGCCGGAGTAGTGATGCTTGTCTTCAGTACAACTGGAGGGGACGAGACGAGCGGAAGTGCGTCCTCTCGAAATCCTTTCGAGCAGGCGAGTCAAGAGGGGCTGAGAAGATCATCGAGCCCGAGGTGAAGGACGATGAGGGCAATGTCATCCCGCCGCCCCCGGGTCGCAAAGAGCGATGGGTGGACTTCAAGTCGGGGTGGTTAACGGATAGGATTCAACAGTGGAGGGAAAACAGGAACTGCTCAGAAGTGCAATGGGTTGGACCCAGCATCAAGAGGATATTCTGATAGGCATATTGTACATCTTGTACAGCGTGCTACAGCAACATTTATTGAATATGGCCAGGCGTTGGGGAACGGACATGTCACGTATAGATTATGCAAATGCTAAGATGATTGGGCTTGATGCCCTGACCCAATCTGCTCTCTGATTTCCCAAGTCCAGTCGTTTTGGTTCCTTCAAAGCAATACTTTTGGGTATCAATCAGTAAACGTAGCGGAAGTACGGGTTCTCCTTGTCGGTCAAGTCCTGGAACGCCAGCTTGGCTCGTTCTGCCTCGTCAGCGGGCAGGGCGTCTCTCTTGTTGTTCTCGTTACGCAAGACGAAGTACAGAGCAGTAGACGCAAGGATGCAGATGATGTAGCTACGAGTTGTCAGACACTAAAGTCGGGGGGATGGGTATCAGGAGACTTGCCAGATAATCAACCCCAGCCAGAGGGCAGGGTAGTGCTCACTCTTGGTCTGGCTCCAGACGAGCTGAGGCCCAACAATGTTGCCTACACAGTACGCAACGAAAATAGTGGCCGCCATGAAGCTCTTCTTGGTGTGGCCGGCCACGTTGGACATGCCGATGGTGATGATCAGGCTTACGGTACCGCCAAAGAAGCCGGTGATGGAGTAACCCGCGACAGGCGCGGCAGCACGGTACGACCACTCGCTCTTCCAGATTATAGCACAGCCGGCAATAACGGGCAAGCAAGTAAAGATCAACATGAATATTCGGATGTTGTTGAACTTGGAGCCCAGCCATCCAGTCAACAGGATGACGATGAAACATAGGCCGCCGAGAGGGAACTGGAACAGGATCGAGTGGAGGGTGCTCCAGCCAAAGGTCGAGACGATGAGAGGCCCAAAGCCGCTGACAGCGCCGTTGACGGTGTACGCCGAGGCCATCATCAGAGCTACGAGCCAGATCTTGACGTCGAGCACGGCCTCCTTAACCTGCGACATCTTGAACGTAGTGCATCGCACACCCGTCTGACCATGCCGCAGACGCTCCACGGCTGCAAACCTCTCCTCCCTGGTCAGGAACCACGCCGACACGGGCGAGTTGGGCATGACGAAGCAGAACAAGCCAAAGAGGAATGTCAGGGCACCGGCGAGGAGGTAGATGTACTGCCACCGCTTGAGGCCGCCGCCGGTGATCTGCGCAAAGCCGTAGTTGAGGGCGCCCCCGACGATGGTGAAGAGGCCCGTCGACGAGAACCACCAGCTCTGGCGCAGCGACTGCTCCGACTGGGTGTAGTACCCGGACACGATGCACATGAAGCCCGTGGGGATGATGCTCTCGACGAAGCCGAGGAAGAAGCGCTGCACGTACAGCCCATGATGCGAAGTGACAGCGGCAGTGAGCATGCAGATGCCGGACCAGAGAACCACGACGCCGCCGAGGACGCGGCCGATGTCGAAGCGCTGCAGGGCAAATGTCATGGGGTACAGACCGGCCAGCATGCCAAAGTAGAAGAGCGAGGTGGCCCAGCTGAGGCGACGAGTGTCGACGGTTGGGGGGGTTGTTGATGCGTCGACGACGGTGAGGTGCAGGTCGGTTGTCATGCCGAAGAGGACGGCGGAGCCGAGGATGGCCTTGTCGTAGTATACGAGGCCATCTAGAGATCGAGGTCAACTATATATCATGGCAGGGGCCTGTAGAGACACGTACAGCCAACGATCATGGCGGGGATCAGGAAGAGGTCGATCTTCCTCACGGCGCGAGCTGCGACGACAGGGTCAATGGCATGCTGCTTCTCTCCGACAACGGCGATAGCTTCATCTCTGTTTCCAACGGCAGTCTGTGGCTCCGCGTTGGCCTCGCTGTCGGCCTGGCGGGTTCCCATGATACGCAAACAGATCGGGGGAGTTTGGGTGGCGAAGCAGCTCGAGCGGATCAAGTTATCACGAGGATGAGGCGTTCATGATATGATAACCCCCAGCAAGAAAGCTGCTGACTTGGTTGCTAGCTATACTGGACTGAGAAATAAAAATTCTGGCTTGGCTTGAAGGCAATTGAGTGGATTTTACGTCATTTAAGTCGTGGAAATGGCTCGCGCAATCCCACGCATTAAACCCAGCCGTTGCACCCTAGGTTGCCGCTTTAAGCCTCACCTACGCTACTTTGCAGAACCGGACCCTTCTTAGCTCGGGTTGGACAGAATAACGTTATGCTCTCATCCGGGCATTGGATATCGGAAGCGGTGCTCCGACGGAGAGCTACATGAACCGATGGGACAGGATCTGCTTTGTGAGAGGGTCATTGACATAATCATTAACTACTGGTGTTTGTACATAAATCCCATCTCTGGTGCACAATCTCCTACTTTACAGCTTGGAAGGCTTCTCGTTCGGGTCCTTGACCTCGACAATCAGTTTACCTAGAGCAGTTCAGTTAGCACATATCCCCAAAAGCCATAGTGGCATGGTCGACGCACCTGTGTTGATGCCCTTGTACAGGTCCACGAGAGCCTGCTCGGCGCTCTTCAGGCCGCCCTTGACGATGGTCTCGCTCTTCTTCAGCTTGCCCTCGGAGATCCACTGCGACAGCTCGGCCCGCGCCGCGGCAAAGTCCTTGGTGTAGTCCAGCACGATGAAGCCCTGCATCTTGATCCGCATCATGACGACCTGGGCGATTGCCTGCGGGCCCTGGGGCTTGGCTGAGTTGTACTGGCTGACCATGCCGCACTCGACGAAGCGAGCGTGCTCCTTGGCTCTCCGCAGGCACATGTCGAGGATCTCACCGCCGACTAGACACGAGGTTAGATTGCGTGGCGGGGAGGACTGGCTGTCGACTCACCATTGTCGTAGTAGACGTCAATGTACTCCTTGGTGGCGTCGTTGAACTTTTGCTTAAAGTCGTCCGCCTTGTAGTTGAGGGCGACGTCGAAGCCCAGCTCCTCCGTAAGCCACCTGCACTTGGCGTCGCTCCCGGCGATGCCCACGACTCTGGCCCCCTTGATCTTGGCAATCTGGCCGGCCACACTGCCGGTCGCGCCCGCGGCTCCCGACACGACGACCAGCTCGCCGGGCTTGGGCTCGCCAATCTTGGTCATGCCCACCCAGGCAGTCAAGCTGGTGGTGCCCAGCGCAGAGAGCAGATCCTGAGGGTTCTGGACGCCGGGGAAGAACGCGGCGGGCTCGAAGCGGCCCTCGGGGAGGATTGCGAACTGCGTCCAGCCAGGGTAGCCGACGACGACGTCGCCCTCCTGGGCCATCTTGCTCTTGGATGCAAGGACACGCAGGGCGCCGCCTCCTCGCATGGTCTCGCCGATCTTGACGGGCGGGAGGTATGAGCGGACATCTGAGACATGGAGTTAGACATGTGATGGACTGCGGAATTTGTTGGTGCTGGTCACCTTTGAGCCATGCTCTCATGGCAGGGTCCAGCGACAGGTAGAGCGTCTCGACGAGGATCTGGCCATCCTTGAGGTCGGACGGTGTCGGCGCAGGCTCCGTCTTGTGCGCAAACGTCTGGCCGGGGATGATTTCGGTCGTAGGACGCTCAGCGAGCACGATGGAGAGGTTATCGCGGGCCATTGTGAAACCGGGAGTTGAAGCTGTGGTATGGCTGTGCAGTTCTTTCGGATTGTGCTTCTCGATCTTGTCAAAGGGTCTGTCTGATGTGGTACCACAACCAACCCAAGATCTAGTGCGACAGCGGCGCTTTTGTACCTATTCCGACCACCGGCGACTGGTCCAACACAATGACACCCACTACGGAGATATGGCCTCGGAAGCCCCACCCAAGCCGGCTGCCACCCACGCCGGGCGCTATTCCCATGGGGATATATCGCCGGCGTGCCAACGTCCGTCGGCGCCGGCCACGAAGCCGCCTCGGGGATCGACATGCGCGCCAGCTCAAGCTCTCCGACTGGATCCCGCTCGTTTGACACGCCTGGAGACGGCCGAGGAACAGCGGGGGGAGGCTTGGCGCGAACACCGAGGCTCGGGGCATCTCCAAGAGCGGCAAATGGGCCTCTGCTTTTTCTCCTCTGGTCGGAGACGGGGCATGTCAAGACACCGTCTCATCGCTCATCTGGCATTGGCAATCCCTCCGACCGACACATTCCTTCACCGCAACAGGAAGAGGAGCTTCGGCATCTTGCTACGAGTTGGGCTTCGCATGCGACGATCCCGCGCGAAGTAACGCTGTTGCTCAACGGCCTGAAGCAATGTATCATCAAGGTCCAGCTATTCTCTGCCGAAGACGTTAGTGTTTCAACTGTTTATGGCGATCGGCCGGGGCCCTCACCGTTGACCGAACAGGCCCTGAGCATGTAATGGGTAGTCTCCGGGGCCGATCTCTCTCGGCCGAAGCTTCCGTCACAACTCATCCGCAACGGGTGAGATAAAGATGACGTGCTTAGCCAAGGAGGGATAAGAGCCTTAAGAGGTCAGATCATATTGCATAACCGCCAGAATATTCCGATGTCATATTGCTATCCTTGCTCCAGCCTCCAATATCACATGCTTCAACTCTCGCTACTGGTTTAATGCTTCTCATCCACCGTCCTTCTTTTCTCTATCCTAGAATTTGACCTTGAACATGGTCCACACAAAATACATCAAGATGACCGCCGCCGTGAGAGGCCCCGTAATGTACCAGAAGTAGTGGCCCTTCCCCTCCCACTCATATACTGGGGCGTCCATAAAGCCCTAAACAATCATACTTAACTCACTTCCGTGAATGACTGGCATTGATTGACTTACCGCAACCGCTGTGGCTGGGAGGAAGACCATGGTCAACAAGGCAATCGCCTTCATCTGCTTGGCGTCGCCAATGGCCACCTGGGAGTCTTTGCGCGCCACCTCGGCGAGGTCCTATTGGCATCGCGTCAGCCGCTACTACACGACTTCAACCAAGAGGAGAAACCTTTTGGAACGCAAGCGAAGTTGCCTGCATCACGTTTTCGCACCGCATGATCCCCTCCTCGAAGATTTCTCGGACCTCGATGATGTAGGCTTCGGGGTTGAGCACGAACCCTTCGGCCCCCGGCGTGCTGAACGCGGGCAGCCTTGGACACGCCAGCAGTAGCTTGTTGAGCTGCAAGTTCCACATTGTGAGTTGTGTCCTCAGCACGCCCACTTGGTTGTACAGCTCATAGAACGTTTCCCGCTGGTCGGCCGCTTCGGGGCTTTGTGTTTTGCTGTTCCTCAGCACATGCTGGCCTTGGCTGATCTTGCCTCTCAGGCCGTCAACCATCTTGTCAACTTGGTGGAAGCGGTGCTTCCTCTCGAGTTCTAGAAATGCCGCGATAAGCACGAAGGGGTTCTCAACGAAGCCCCTGTTCTGGAAGAGTCGTGAAGTCATCCCCATAACGTCCTCGAGGTCATTGTATCCGAGGAAGAGACCAAAGACCTGGCGAGTATTGGGAAAGTAGGTGACGCTCATAGCTGTGAAGCGATCCAATATTGAATCGACAGAAAGTAAATATACTATATCGACGTATTAGAACTGCTGGCAAGGTCGGGTTCCTACTTGCCTTCGCATGGTTGGCCTTGCACAGAACTGGTCAGCTTCCTAAAGACAGTCCGTGGGCGTTCGATCATGCTGAGGAAAATGTCGGGCACATGCATCCGAATTGAGACTTCTTTGAACTTGTTGGTTTGAATGGGCAGCCAAGATAGCGCTTGTCGGTAATGCTTTACTCCTGGGTACTCCTCTGTGTTGATCTTCTTCCGAGGACACATGCTGAATGTGTCAGCGCCAACTCATTGGAAACACTGTATTGGTGTGTCAATAGAAGGATGCTCACAGTAGGGTGAACGATGGCTTCGAGGTGCTGGTAACCGCTGGGATGCACTGTAAGATCTCAATTAGTTGACCAGATCAAACTCAAGAGGAACTACTCTGTGCTTTGGATCTCAAATGAGGTCAATTCATCTCTACCACCGGCACTTGAGACTCACACTTGTCTTCCATAAAGTCCAGGCTTGCTCGCCAAGAATCTCTTGAAAGTGAGTGGCATTTTTTGTCTATATCTCATGAGAAGCGTTCACCAAAGAATGCATCGGAGGAGCTGTACCGAGAGTAGGCTTTCGCTCGTGATAGCGACGCAACGGCTCGGGACGTCGTTATATGAAGGCCCGTCGAAGTATTTCAGAGTCTCATCAGTTGGCTCAAAGTCCCTCCAGACCCGGTCCATCTGTGACTGCTTCGACTGCTGCAAAGATTTCGCGATCATGGCTCCAGCGCCTACGATGCTCAATTCCCCAGAGTCTTGCGACGTCGCGGAAGCGTCTCGATGATATTACCGCTCAAGCAAGGCACAATTGCAAAGCCGGGAGGCAACTGATCGGCGCTGGCCGGAAACACAGCCTTACAACCTCAGGAAGTACAGTGACTTGTGCAAAAACAGCCCAGGCTGTGTGGCTGCATAGATCCTTGTCGGTCGCCTGGCCATTTTTCTGCGGCCATCACCACACTCGGCAAATGAGACAAGTGAGACGTGGGGGCTCGATTGAAGCAGGCTGTGAAAGCTGGGGTAAGTTTCGCCCGGCGAGACTGTTGATTGTGTCCTCAGCCATCAGCAGATACGCCAGGCAACGATCATGAGGCATCTGGCCTTGAAACCAGGCGCTGGACAGAGCCTCAAGGTTGAGGTCCGACCAGTTGTTGTCCTCCCTTGCCGAAGCGTCAGGCCGACCTGCATTATCGTCGAGGCATCGAGAGTCAGTGATTGTTGAACACGTAGCAAGGCTTCGGGAATGCGTTCAGTCGAGCTCTGTTACCTTTTCCTTCGGCATTCTAGTTCCTGAGAGCCTCGATCATCGCCCTCCATTTTGATGTAATTACACAAGAACAATCACCTACTTAATCCAAGCAAGAGCCCAACTCGACATGGACTCCCGCCTTGGAATGCGGCACCTCCCTTTCCCTACGTTACACATTCGGGAATTGCATTGAAACTTCAACATGTCATGGTTTAGTGGTGGCAGAACAGAATGGATTCTCCAGTGTGGCGTCTATATCCATTCCTCCAGCTTCGACCCAATTAGGGGCAGACCGAAACTCGACCAAGTCATTGGGTCAGGAAATTATTATCTCGATGTAGGTTGCCAATTTCTTTTAACCCTTTGGCCTTTGTGAAGATTGTTCACTGACAAGTGTAGCTTCCGGCCCTGACGGATCGTTACGATCTCTATGTGAAGCAGCCCTTGAGCACGGTAAGCACCAACTTCTCTATGGGAGAGCTGACTGTGAGCACGATAAGCTGATTGAAATAGGAGGCAATTCAGATGGTGAATGACATTGCTTCTGGGAGAATGTAAAGGTCTCGTTGCTATCTAGCCTTCATCTAGCTAAGATAGGAATGTACTGCTGCTCTACAAGAAAGTCTAGTCTCAGTATCTCACCCGATCCATCTATCAAGTCGCATGTCCTTTGTTTTCTCCCCGGGGCCTCCACCCCGTTTAATTTCCTGTGTTTGAAGGTAAAATGTGTCCGTTAGCATGATTGTCTCTTCACTCGCTCCCCGCCGCTGTTCCAGGCTGACGTCCCATGTCAGACTCGCCCCTGTTGTTTTGAGGTTGGGTATGCTCGACTGATACAGGCCCTTGAGTTATTTGAGCACTGCGAATAAATGTCAGCAATAGACTATAGAGTTAACCTGTGGATGTAGTTCTTACACATTGACATCGTTGCTCTTGAGTTCTTTTCGAGGTATTGAGAATTTGAAAGGTTTTGCTGAAGTGAATGTCGACATGTCGTACGAAAACCCGTCCAGGAAGTACGTGTCGTCCCGCTTCAGCATATTTGCGAGCCTATCGCTGAGCTCAGATACACGTATTCGCTTCTTTTCGGTGCGTCTAGACCACAGGCCTTTTCTGGGACGTGGTACCGGCGAGGGTTCAGGGCGCAATGTTGCATGTCTCTTCATCTGTTGGCTCACATAGGTTGGGTCGTCACGAGGCTCTTTCAAAGACCCATTCTCTTGAGGCGGGTTGGATTCCTCCGACCTTCGCACTTGCGGCGGCTGCGTCGAGCCACGGGATGCATCGGGAGGCTCGTCTGGGTCGTTCCGAAGGATGAGTATGTCGTTAATAACAAGATCTACTAGATCGTGGACAAACTGTGGAACCCAGGGTAATTCGTGAACTCTTTTCGTCCACTGTTGAGCAACTCTCACGTCAGCAAGCTAGTTGACGGCTTTCGATTATGGGAAATGATAACTAACCTGAACTACTCCTTTGTGGATGGAAAGTTTCTTGTTGACTCGGCCAAAAGGAAAACACCCTGGTTCCTCAGAGCCATGGTTTGCATAGAAAACAGTGACGGACATGGCCTCGCGATGATAGATGGTTCTGTCATTCTTAAAGTCCTGGAGCCCTTGGTTGCCAAAAACAAGCCAGACACAGAACTCCAAGAACAGACAGCCCAGCGCCCACGTATCGAGTGACTGGTCAGTCTTCCAGTTAAACTGGACCTCAGGCGGACAGTAAACATGATACCGGACTTTGGGGTCTACCTGGTTGACGGTTGCCGTGTGGTGGTATTTGGCAAGGCCAAAGTCAGCCAGCTGAAGAACGCCATGCCTGCTTTCGTCTCCGTCCCAGTTCATGAAGCGAAGGATGTTCTCGGGCTTGATATCGCCGTGGATGCCGTGGCTTCTGGGGTCCACGTCATATTCTGGCCGATGTTCGTAGAACTCGTGCAGGATTTGAAGAGCGCGCGAAAGGCCCTCGAATTGCTCGGCCATCCACCGGCAAAGGCCACGCACATGGACCTGGTCTTGTGGCCTTGAATTCTGGTTCCAGAAGTCTCGGAGGTTCCCTTCGGCACAGGGGAAGATGAAGTAGAACCTGGAGATATCGCCAGACTGGACTTCGAATGTTGCTGCCATCATGGCGATGTGTTTTGTCTTCTGGTTGGTCTCACGTTCATGTCTCTTCCTGATCTTATTGAGTCGGCCTAGGGCATCCGACTCTCCTTCAAATGATTCACGGTCGGGGCTGTCTAGTCTCTTTACCGCGAAGAGGCGTTTCCTCGGACCCGTCTTGGCTGAAATTAGCATGACTGGCATAACATTTTTGAAGCAGCAATCAACTTACCTGGCGGGTTCTGAGGTTGCCATGAACCTCGGGCAGCTCTACCTTGACCACAGTTCCCGACGCTCCCCGAACTTGTTTTCCAGGCACTGGGAGGAAAGGAAGAGCGATTTTCTTGGGGAAGATGTAGTGTCGGAAGTCATCGTTGTCCGTTTTGAAGAACGGCGCACACAGCTCCCACTGAATTCGTGCAAAGTATTTGACGTGTTCCTGGTCCCAGCCCTCAAAGCATGCGTGTGATCGTCCTCTCTCATCGACAAGCTGGACCCGATTCTCGGGGTCGTCAACCTGACGGAGAGGCAGGAGGCTGTCATGTAGCCCTCCCTCCACGAAACGCCTTATTTGTCCGTGTTTTTGGACGCGTATCAGTAGAGCCAGGATTTTCCGATATGACTTGAAGCCAGTGTCATTCTTCGCATGTGGCATGCCGCAAATCTGGGAAGCCAGCCAGTCCTTGTTCTTGTCCTTGCTGGGGATTGAATCGAGACCACATTCGTCCAGTATCGCCCTCACTCTCGGCTTTGTCATGTAGCGCCATAATTCAACGTCGGAGACGAATTCTTCAGTGCAAGACGAGAAGAAGTCTGACTCGTAGCGAGGATGTGTTGTCAGTGTGGCCAATTTGTTTCTCACATCCTTCAACTTGACGACATCGCACTCTGTGGCCGGTTCAGAGTTGCTCGCTGGCACATGCTCCAACGCTTCTCTTGTCTCACGCTTCTCGCCTTCGAGAGCCAAGGTTGGTTGAGGTCGCTCTGCCTCAATTTCTACATCTCTTGTCAGTTCGACTCTCTACCCAACTAAATTCCAAAGGGTGGTAACAGAGACAAGATGCCGTACCTCCCAGAACCGGATCCGCGGTGTTACTCTCATCGCGGGCAAGGTCGAAGTGTAAGCCCACCAAAGAAGAGACGAAGCCGCCATCTTCGCGATTTATCGAGAGATGTTCGGGGCCAAAGGTTTGAGCCAGATACTCAAGCATGAACCTCCTGTATTTTTCAGGCTTGGTGTCAGCACCAAGCCCAGAACGCAGGGTTCTGGTTCCAGGTCCTGTCTGCTGTATCGGGAGATCATTCACGGCTTCTCCGCGAATGACATCCAACTCCGGAATCCCCTCCGGCCGCTCATGAGAAGGCACTACGAGCAACTCCTGGGAGTTACCCGAATCGTGTTGGCGAGACATGGCGGGTAAGGCGGTCTGTTTCGGATCAAGGTGGTGGCGATGGCGCACTGAACGGTTGGAGATCCGCCATGAGTATGCGTAGACTAACGTTACAGTGTGATCGTTGAAGAACTGGAGGAAAATGTCCCAAGGTAGGCCTTCAGCTTTGAAGAGTACAAAGAAGAACAATCATTTCGGGCAGAACAAAGGAGGCAAAGTTTGAGATCCCGATCAACGGGCTCGGGCGCAGGCTTTGTTGCCGCCAGAAAGCCTCGCCACAAACACAGCTCGCAAAGTAGAAGTACACAACCAGGCTGCCTCCTCAGCCAGCCTCGTTCAACCCTCCCCATGACCAAAACGCCGCAATTTCCAAGCCAATGTCTCACCCTGAAGGCAACCGCCGATGCATTCATTGTGTGGGTGGCGGCATTCTGCCTGCAACAAAAAGAAACCCGCTTCTCCAGAGGTCCAACCTTGTCGTAATTCGTAAAACGCGTAGCTTCATTATTAAATTCGACAAACGTCCAAGTCCTGCTACATCAACTATTAGTATGCGTGCTGAAGCACTCAAGAGTCCACTACTTACACTGGTCAATTGCCGAGGAGCCCAGATGCGATAGATATCGTCGTCCATCTCGAGCCGAAAAGACCCATGGAATCTCTTATCCAAGAGATCGCAAAGAGCCCATCCATTGATTCTCTGGCTGGGTATAACCTGAGCCTCTTGGTCGTGCTTCGGTGTGAACCGTGGCTGAGGTTGATGATGGGCCATAGCTGGAAAGATCAAGGCTAGCAAACCGATACAGGCTCGGCGCCAGCCATGTTGATCGCTTGCGCGCATTATGGGAAGGCAACACTAGAAATCATGGTTAAAGAGGAGACGGGTTTCGAGAAATTGCGATGGACATGCTCGCGAGGCTTTATACAAAGGCCTCAGGATCTTACCATTGTTCTTTGGTATGCTCTGAGGCCGGCGCGGACATACGATAAGGCAATCGTTTGCCTTGAGGCGTCTTGATGTTACACTCACGGGAGCGTCCAAACAGATGAGCAGGGCGTGTGACCAAGTCCGGCCAAGTCCAGCTGCGTCTGCCTTTTTTATCAGGCTGGCGACAAGCACAGGGTAAGAATCACTGCTCTGACTGGCCAGCCACGTCGGCTCATCATCTTGAATACACAACGTCGAATCACCCTTGCGGCTGAGCATGATTCGGTGCCTAATTGCAAATCATAGGCCTAGAACAGCCCACGAAGGACCGTAAGTTGTAAGTAGACTGTTGGCAAGTTGAGTCGCCTCGCGTAACGGTCGTGGGGTCATACGTGATGAAGATTCGTCGGGTGAGACGAGCAGAGCATCAGTCACGGAATGATCACGATATGGGTTACCTCACTTGAGGTTACCTACAAATCACATCTGATTGACGCTCGCTTCGCGGTGTTGTTCAGACTTCTAGGGTAGAGTGACGCAGTTCCGTCTTGAATGTGATCAAAGTCTGCCTCAGGAAGCCAGTGAGGCGGTTTGAAGGTATCTCGATAAAGTGCGAGGATTCACTCCCGTCGAGCACTCGCTGAATACGAGACTGCAGTAGCAAAGGGGCAAAATTCGAACACACGTGGAGTCTGGGAACGACTCCAGCTGACAGTCCTGCTCTGGAATTAAGATGTTGCGCGACAAAGTCGGCTACGGGTTTGCCATATGCAACTCGGGAGAAGCCTGCCAGTGACCACTCGAAATGGAGAGAAAGTGGATGAAGGTCTTGGACTAAGTTGCGCCGTAGATGAATCGAAATGACAAATTTAACGGCTACCATGCAGCGGCAGACTCGGTCTTCATGCGTTTCATGCTAAGGAAACACTTGTTTCGTTGGTGGGCCGAATCGTGAGATTATACGACCATCAGAATTGGACCCTCCGCCCTGCGAAAGAAGTTTGTCTGAATACATCCTACCCAGGTAAGATTGGAGGATTACGACGGTTTCAATGGCCATATCGTCCAAGTTATTCTTGAACTAAACGATCATCAAGATGGTGCTTACCTATATAGCATAGATTCGGACCCAATCGAGGCTGGTGGTTGAGAGATAGCCTCGGCATGATGTGATCGCCAGAGATAAAACGGTCTCACTCTTGGCGTTTCTGTGGAACCTGATCGGCAACGATGCTTTGTTTGTTTCATGCTCAAGACTCAAACTAAATCCACAGACAGGCTGACGAAGATATAATCATTCAGCGACAACTGCCGTAAGAGCTCCATTGAAAACCGGCCCGTCCGGAAGGCTGGCCATCCATGCCACTGGGGCAATGCAACTCTATAAGATACAGATCAACTATCAATCTGTTGACTCCCGCTCCCAATGTCGACCAGGATCTCTGACGCATTTTCAGTTGACAATTTTCCGATTGATGCGCCTCAGGTTGAGCGACCGAACTCTGGTGATGCCAACTCGTGCGAACATCATGAACCATTCAGCAACAATAAACTGACAAACACTCCATCTCGTCGTCCTCTGGCGGAATGGATCGAGCCACGGACGGACTTGAGTTCCTCGTTCGTCTGGGGCCACCGTTTTCCGTCACATCGATCCTGGCTCGGCCGGGAGCCAAGCGCCTTTTAGGATTGGTGATCCCTGCCGCAGACCCAGTCTGACTATGACTTGAAATTGGAGGGACCGCCAACCTGTATCAGCCCTACCAAAATGGCCTCAGTTTTCACATTTTACCACGATGGAGCCCCCTTCTCGGCTGCAGGGGCGAGATTGGGGCCTGCGCCGGGGTCCAAGGAACGTGCTCATCAAAAAGCTTCAAGAAGAGGCCGTCCGCCTCCTCCTTTGAGATTGCTTCCATCTCAGTACTCTTCTGGCCCTTCATTCACCAGTCACTCTTTTGGCATCACGAGTCGAGACTCTAGACGTTCTCTCGGCCCAGACATTCTTTTCTCGTTGTATCATACTTTCTATCACCACTTGCGCTGCAACCCTGAATCCTTGGCTAGTACCAGGATCAATCAATAAGCCCCCAGGACCTGAAACCCCTCGACGTGGATCACCATGAAGTTCTTCCTCCCCATTCTCCTCGCAGCCCCGGCTGTTATGGGCCGCCGAGCCTGCAAGGCTCGACACCCGCACCCTTCCAACGCCGTCGAGGCTCCCGTCAACAATCAAGACGGTGCCATCTCCGTGAGCACCACCGCCGGGCCCGATGCCATCATCTCCCAAGCTCCCCAGCTCGGAGTTGGCAAGCCTTCTCCCGATGAGGAAGTGAGCTCTGCCATTTCCGAGGCTGCTCCCCAGACCACCCTCTTCACCACCGTGGCCCCTACCACCTCTGTCGCAAGCCCCAAGCCCGAGACTAGCTCCGGATCCGGCGCCGACAAGTCCACCGGGTCTACGGAGCTCGGTGGTCAGTCCAGGTCCGGCTCCTCGACCTTCTACGGCGGCAACCTCAAGGGTGGAAACTGCATGTTCACCACCTACACTCTGCCCGCTGGCATCTTGGGAACTGCTTTCTCTGGCCAGGTTTGGGACAATGGCGCCAACTGTGGTGCTTGCATTGAGGTCACCGGCCCCAGCGGCACCATCACTGCCATGGTAAGGACCAGTCCGAATACTTGACCAGTTCGCATGCTAACTCCATCTTAGATCGTCGACAAGTGCCCCGAGTGCGAGCCGGGTCATCTGGACTTGTTCCCCGACGCTTTCAAGGCTGTCGGCGGCACCGACGGGGTTGTCAAGACCTCTTACAAATTCGTGACCTGTGGCATCTCGTCTCCTTTGACACTTCACAACAAGGAGGGCACTTCTCAGCATTGGTTCTCGATTCAGGTTGTCAACGCCAACGAGCCCGTCGAGACCCTTGAGGTCAGCACCGACGGCGGCAGCACCTGGAAGAAGACGGAGCGCAAGGACTACAACTTCTTCGAGAACCCGAGCGGCTTCGGCACCGACTCTGTTGACGTCAAGGTCACCAGCAAGACGGGCAAGACCGTCACCGTCAGCGGGGTCGGTGTTGAGGCCAACGCCGAGTTCAAGGCCAAGGCCAACTTTTAAAGCCGTAAAAGAAGCCTGGGAATTGCTTACTAGGAGTTGAGCGGCATGGGTTCAATGTGCAAAAGAAGTCGAGCAGCTGGCTGTTTCTACTTTGGTATGTTTTTTCGGGCCTGTACGTTTAGCACTGAGTTATGCCGCCAACTGCTGGTGAGCGTTCCAGCGTGTGATGATTATCTTCATGTATAAATTTGACGGGAGTTTATTTCTCCAGATTTTGTGTCAGCTCATGATGTGTGATGCAGTGCTTTTCGGTAAGCACGATGCCCAAGTGAACCTGACCATAACTCCGACAGCCGCCATATATAAGAACATAGCCAAGCTTTGTTAATCTACCTAAAATCTAGCCTCGCCATGGTTACTGCACTATGCGCTGAGTCTTCTACTTGCAGTAAGAGCTTAGCGCGGATGGAATTCCTGTCCACACACCGTATGAGACTTGCATTTTGTCAACATGACAGCCGGAGGACTGGCCGGCTTCCAACTAATTCCAGGGCGACGCAGACGAGGCACTCTACGAAGACATGCGCCCGGGCGACATAGACAGAAGCGTCGTAGATCAACTCTGAACACTGAACGCTCGACCCCCGACCGCAACGAACTGTCTTCAGGTCGAGATTGCCGACAGACTTTTAGAGCTAGGAAACTCCAAGAAACAATCCGATTTCAGTGTCATTGTTACCGGGGAGTGCCAGACTGTCCGCGCAAAGGTCTGGCATAGCACTTTACATGGTCAGGTCGTCGCTCCGTTCTCGTGTCCAAGAGACACCTCCCAGATTGAGGCTATGTCGACTGTCCTGTGAAACCCCCATGGTTGTCTCAGCCGCTACCGCATGTACTCGCAAAGTCACTGTAGACAGGTATGTTGTCTTCAAGCATTTGCCCTAGAAGGTCACAATGCTGGATATGGAGATCACACTGCATATGTGAACAAGCGACGGGAGGCGAAATACGAGATTTAATCCAGTTCAAGCCGAGAATAGGATCAGTCAAGCTAATCTAAGACAGCCCAGAATTCTTGAAGAAAAGGAATGTTCCTATGTTGAGTATTATATAACTCTTGGGATGAGACGTCTTGATGAGTGGCGCGGGGAGGCGGCCGTGAAGATGGCCGCAACAGTCTCCCTGGGAACTGCCACGAAATCGACATGAATGAATTCTTCATAAGGCAAAAATCTCAAAAACGTCGAATCTTGAAATTGTTTGTCACCTTACAACGAATGTCATTTGCAAAACAGTGTCGGAGCTTCCATGTAACCTATAGTGCCGAGACTTACACCAGTGAGACGACTGCATGCAAGCCAACACCCGAGGCCGTTGCAAGGAATGAATCATATCACACAGGTTTTCTTGTGGGGGTATCTGTGATCAACGTGGACACTGCCAATTAGAAGTAAGGAGTTGGACGAGAATGGTGTGAACATGCTGAGTTGTTCCCAAAGTAGGCCTTGGTTCGGCTCCTCCCGATTGCGACCCCGATGCGAAACTCCGAGAGCTTGATCATCAGGGTCTGCGATCCAATGCCTCTCTGCTTTACCATTGGAGGCCTAAACTGTCAATCGTGTAAAAAGGCGCTTTTGTGTTGGGCGTATTGAAAATAGCACCCAGCCTCCTCTGTTGACCACAATACTGACGAAGTGGACGTACATCAACTAAGAGGTGGTCGTTAGTCACTGACGAGGCAGAGAAATCCGTAGTGGCCCGGCGATGGACACCGAAGAAGCGGGTTTCTTTGCCGCATATGGCCAGCTTCTTGTTGGTGACTGTCACCCCGCTATTTCATTCACCGTGGCGTGATTGAGGCCCAAGTAAGCCGCCAAGCCGGAAGATTATCCAAGAGAGGCTCTGCGCACCAAAAAGCTTGGTTCTCCATGATTGGGTGGGCCAGGAACGCAGGGTAGACGGTCACCGTAGACCAGGGCCATGGGCAAGCATAGTTTGGCAGTGATCGCTGCAGTTCATTGAAGGATTCATGGCTATCATGATAATGTCGGAATCAAGTTTTGCCAAAATGAATCTTGTCTGTTGCAGTTGCGCATGTGAGGTCCATGAGAGTGCCCGTTCAAGCCAGTGGCTTGTAAGTGAAATGAAGCAAATACGACAGGGAATGGCCTGCGCGAGCCTCTCGTCGATGCTGAATGGCTCTGAATACGCAAGACACTCGAGATTCCAGGTCTACATTCTCAGATCCTAATAAGATGCGTAAATGGGTTGACAGGGCAATTCGAACCTATCCTATAAACCGGCTGGACGGGACGGGACACAGAGCCAACTGGGTCAGTTCGTCTTGGCCAAGAATCGACATCCTGGTACAGTTACAGCTTGTTTAGTCAGAAGCTGGATGGTCGGAGAAAGCGAGTTTGGGAAGCCAAGCTGAGGCCTTTAGGATCACGCGGCGCATTCGCTCAACTTGATCTCGCAATGTCATTGCGGCCAGGACAAACGCTGTAACGGCATGATCAGTTCGCCACTAGACCGGGGCCCCCGTGGTGTTGATGCGCAAAGCACCAACGACGTCGAATTGTACCCTTTGGCTGACATGCCAGATGAAGAATTTTTCATTTAAACCACGCACAGAGTAAGCTTTTATGCCGGGAAGATGAAGCCCGGTCTTGGCTCGCTCCGTGACGAGGTGAGCATGGGATGAGAATAGCCGCTCCCATCGGACTCCATCACTGCCCGTCCAAGCTCGATCAGATATGAAGTACACCAAACCAGGGCTA
>JABCKW010000824.1:0-19456 GCA_014824385.1 Fusarium cyanostomum
GGCGCAGTACAGTACCACTGAGGACAGGCAGCTGCAGGTTGGGAACCTAGAGGCTTTACTGCGTGTACTGTATGTTGCCAGGGCCCGTCGTGCCACGCTGCGTCTACTGCAGGTTCTGCGGCAACCAGCAAGGACGGTTAGTGGTGCTTAGTGGTAAGGTGGTCCCTCAAGCCTCGGCTACGGTACTATACCTTACTCCTTCAAGTGAAGAGGAGGGTTGGATGTTGACCATGGATCTTTGACAAACAAAAATCCATTTTCAACGCAGGGGGATAGGCAATAATCGCCCGGCCGTAATGCCCGGACCTTGACTAACCCGGCCTGGCTCTTTGAGCGCTCGATAGTCGTCGAGCTGCTGTCTGTGCGGTGCACCAAGGCCGGGGGGTTGCGATTGTTTGCTGCAGCTGCACGTTTCTGGGGAAGAGAGCCTGCCGTCGTGGCTAAGGGGGCTTAAGGGCCTTGCCGAACTGTCCATGCCGTCCATCCCTTTCCCGTGCTGGGCCGGGAATGGAAACAGGGACACCATCATCACCGTCAAGGATCCCGACCCTGTCACCCTCCTGGTCAAGCATTATCGACAAGCTTGCGTCGGGACTATGATATATCGAAGATCTTTTCGGCCTCGCTTCGAACCCTTGATGGAGTCGCATGGAGGTGGTGGCTCGTGTCGGGTGCTGGCGGCTCAAATAATCAAGGAACACGATGACACCAGGACAGCTGGCCCATGCTTTGGATGCCGTTGCAACGGCCCTAGGAGGCTCTCTTGGGGAGAGGTGTGCGTGGCGAGCCTACGAAAGCCGGAGATGGCGAATAATGCGAGGTGCAATAGACATGTCACTGCATCGCAGCCGTCCAATTTCTCTGTCAGAGATGAGGTTATTATTGGACTCCTTGGTTGGTCTGCTTCAATGAAAGCCCATTGCAACGCCAGCAGTTGAACCGTTTCCCCTCGTCGCCACGCCGTCCGTTTTGCTTGCGGGAATGGCCAATCATTGCAGACGAATCCGGACTGCGCCTCCAGGTGGAGCTCAAATTTGATCGTTGGGGAAATGGACTTGACTTGTCTGTCAGATGTTGCGGGGTGGCGAGCATGAACGTCAGGCTGTGGGTTTTCTGTTTCTGTCTGAAGGCAGGTTGGGAGTGGCATTGTCCAACGTATGGATGGTGATGTCTTACCTGCCATGTCGTTTGCTATCCTTCTCGCTCTTGGTCCCCCTGCTCCGGGCGGACGCTGAACAACGGTGGACACGACGTTGCCTCAGGTGAGGTCTCTGCGGACAGCCCGGACTCTCTCGTCCCCCGTTTTCCCCGGATTTCTCCATCTCCGGTACGGTGGCTTTTGTCTTCCCGTCCGCCGCTGCCACCAAAAGACCACGTCCCAAGCTAGCGGGCACGCCGTGGCCTCCCGGCGTTGCTTTGGGTCTCTTCAAGGTTTGAGCTCCCTCTTTGTTCCAAGTGTGTCTCGCAGTGAGCAAAAGGACTCGGTGTGATACCGGTCCGTTGGCACGGAATCCGCTTGATCCGCATCTTCGGGGCGCCTATTCTGCGCCGCGCCGTCAGCGAAGAGAACTGCAAGCCACCAACAGATACAAACAGTCTCTCTGCGTGGTAACATCTTGGCAAGAGATGTCTCGTTCTCTGAGGATCCGACCGCTTGGACCTCAGGGCAAGCCGCGTCTACTACGTAGCTCTGTGACGACATCCAGCAAGCTACCATACGAGATAAGTCCTTCGTGCAGAGTACAACTTTAGTCTACAACTTCACTGCTCTGCCCCTTGGCCAGTCAGCCATGCGGGTACATGTCCCGATTCTGCTCCTCCTACGGGGTCAGATATTACGCTCATTCCCAAGTCTCGAAGGATCCCAAAGGTCGGGGTCACCCCCTCTCCCATGACCAACCCGGGCAACCCCAGACCTCGACCCGTGTGATGTGCCATCCCTCTTACGCATCCATATTAGCGCGGTGTCTGTGATTACATACACAGTATGTACATGTTCTAGCAGCAAAAGGGAATCCCGCGCATAAGGACTTTGTGCGGAGGGGGCTAGGAGTTGGGATTCCGTGGAACATCTCGAATTGCGGAGGTGGCGCTTGAGTTCACTGTCTCAGTGTAATGAGCACGCGGTGTGCCATGTGACCTCTTTTATGATGAGGTGGGATTGGATTCTGCTGCAGGAACTCCGTGGGACCTTGGAGGAAAGGCTTTACTGCTTAACTCGATGGCGCCTGGCCGCTTCTGTCTAGAGTGAGGAAGAGGAGGGTGTGGTGAACTCACGGGACCTTGCTGATGACTTTTGGTGAGATTGCCGTCGTGGGGGTAATTATAGGGGAGCATTGACTTCGAGAGTTGAATATGATCTGTGGTAGTCTAGGGTAGGATTGAGGGACAGATTGCTCCCGCTTCGAGTCAGTAAGGATGTTCCATTTTCTTTCAGTGACTCGAGAGAGTTGGAGGATGAGTGGGCATTGTGAGGATGGTGTATATGCGGCCTTGCTATGTAGTAGTTGACCAGGAGCATGATTGCTGCTTTGTACTGAATTCATATGATAACCCGCTCCCTCTCCATTGAAGGAAGAGGTAACCCTAATCCGGGCCATCCGGGCCTAGAACTATCTCGGATAACTTCCACGTCTGACATTATGATATATCACCACAATACAAAAGGCAAATGTAGAAGACGACACAATCTCAGGAGCAGACCCTCCAGTGTATCATCCAGCGGAGCTACCGAAACCCTTATTCGCACTCACCTGTACGGAGTACTGCTTCCCTACCACCCCCTTACCGGCATTGAAATGCTGTACACTCGTGCCACGGACGTATCGACCCGAGACCTACACGTCGATACCGATAGAGTGTATCTATGCCTCGCCGTAGGTGCATGTTTCTGCGCAGGTCCGGGTAAAGCATCACACCGAAACTGGTGACTTCTCTTGACGGAGTAGCTTGGGGTGGGAAGACCAACGGAGACCGTGGACATGGGATATGGTGTTGTTGCTGTGAGGACAAGGAGCTGGGCGGGCTAAAACCTTGATGGGGTAGAACAGCAGCGATGTGATCTCGTGAGAGATACAGCTGTGACTTGGTAAAACACACCGTATGTCCAACAGCTTTCTTGATCCAGAGCGTCAACCCAACGGACGTGGGCAAGGACCAGAGGCTCATACAATGTTATAGCCGAGTATTGAAGGAAGTCAAGGTGTCTGCCACCCTAGACTGAAGTATTTTTTCAGCAACCCTTGACAACACAGCATCAGTGTCTATGTCTTGGGTTTGAACGGTAACTATATCTCTCAGGAAGATGTCATGCTAGCGCGGGCAAAGGACTTGTCTATAAATCCCGGCGATAGAATCAAGGCGTAAGCTCGTATAACCAACCTCGAGAGAGGCAACGTCAGAGGCTGGGTTGACTGCTTCTTCGATATGAGGGAGGACATAGACTGCCCGTTGGATATCAAAGTTCACCAGAAAGCCCAATAAACAGAACAACCTGCCCTCCCCAGCAGACTTCGAGGGTGTGCCCTTTGCGCATGCCAATATGGACAGGGCAAAGACCATGACATCACCCTCAAGAATAATCAGAGATTATTTGGGAGCAGAGAAAGTATGATATCACGTACTACCCGGGCAACATGTGCTTCATGAACTGGAAACCAAGAACTCCTTCTATTTGGTAAAGCCCTTTCTTAAACCGACATTCTTTTCTTCTTTTTTTATCCCCCCTATTTCAACGTCACCAGCTCCTCAGCGCTTGTAGGATGGATAGCAACACAGCTATCAAAGTCGGCCTTTGTGGCCCCCATCTTGACGGCGACACCAAAGCCTTGGAGCATCTCACCGCTGCCAACACCCATGATGTGCAAGCCGACGACCTTCTCCTCAGGGCCGGTGACGACCAGCTTGTAGTTGGTAGGGCCCTTTTGCTCGGGCTCCATCATGGCGTAGTACATGGCTGTGAAGCCCGTCTTATAGACCTTGATGTTATCCTTGCCGTACTTCTCGATAGCCTGGGGCTCTGTGAGGCCGATGCTGCCGACCTCGGGGTGGGCGAAGACGACTGAGGGGACGTTTTTGTAGTCGAGCTTGAGGTTAGCGAACTCAGGGGGCCCGAAGAGACGGTGGGCGAGACGACGACCAGCGGCGATGGCGACGGGAGTCAACTCAACTTCTCCCGAGACATCACCAAGAGCGTAGATGTTGTCGACAGAGGTGTTTTGGTACTCGTCAACGACGATATGACCCTTCTCGCCAAGCTTGACGCCAGCCTCCTCCAGACCGATGCCCTGAGTCTCGGGAGTACGGCCAATAGCCCAGATAAGATTGTCAACGTCGCTGACAGCGCTCTCGTTGCCCTCGTCATCCTTATATGTGATGGTAAGTTTGCCGTTGGCGGCCTTCTCGACCTTGCTGGCCTGCGAACGCCTGTGTAGTTTCACGCCCAGCCTCTCGTATTCCTTGGTGACGGACTCCTGAATCATGGGATCGAAGGATCGAAGGAAGGTGTCATGGCGGATGAACAGGTGAGTCTCTGTGCCCAGAGCGTTGAACATGCCGGCAAACTCGACAGCGATGTAGCCAGCGCCGACGATAGCGACCTTCTTAGGTTGTGTCGCAATTTCAAAGAACCCGTCACTGTTGGTGCCAAACTCGGCACCGGGGATGTTGGGAGGGGCGGTGGGCTTGCCGCCAACGGCAACGAGGATCTTCTTGGCGTTGACGAGGACCTTGGAGTTGTCGTCCATGGTGACCTCGACCTGATTATTGGAGACGAGGCGGGCCCAGCCGTGTAGGTACTCGACCTTGTCATTGTTGAGGTTTCGCTCGTAGATGCCATTGAGGCGCTTGACATAGGCATCGCGCTTGTTCTTGAAGGTGGACCAGTCGAAGGGGGCAGTCTCCTCGACGGAGAAGCCGTAGGCCTTGGAGTCGTGGATAGCCTCCGCGAGGGCGGCAGCGTTGTATGTCACCTTCTTTGGTACGCAGCTAGATTAGGGCAGGAAATGTTAGTAGATCTGGTCTCTCATCCTCTGTGTATCAAAAGCCGCTTGAGGCTGAGCGCTAGAGAACTTACCCAACGTTGACACAGGTTCCACCAAGTCGCTTATTCTCTACAATCGTGGCCTTGACACCAAACTTGCCGCTGGCCATGCGCGCAGATGCTAGACCTCCGCTACCACCACCAATGACGAGGTAATCAGTCTCCTTAGTGACAGGAGCCATGATGCGCGCAGATGCAGACAAATGCCGGGCCAATGAAGCTATTCGCAGCGGGGTCGTTCTCGAGGACGAAGACAGAGTTGTTGATGAGCGTAGAGAGTGGGCGAAAGCTTGCATGGACAAAGGTCGCCTTGAGGCTTAACCCCTTGGAATATATATGAGGGGGGTGAAAAGACACCACAGTGGAGGGTGGAGGAAGGAGATGACGTCTTTTAAGGACCAGCAGATGATGATGGAGCTACTATGTGGTTGTCTCTGCGGCGATAGCAACGACAGCAGCGGGGTTGCTCGTTGGGAGGGCGGGATGGAAGCGGATTGGTAGATTGAGATGCGACGATGAGAATTGAGGGGGATTGAGTAAGCAAGCAATTGAGTAATTAACTTATGGCGAATGGCGACAACCTAGCAAACGAGAGCTGCAGAAAAAGGCTCGGGACGATTTCAAATCCACCTCGGCGATGATTTTTGGGTTCCCATGGCCCCCCTCCGTTAGCGGGCGCCCCCCGGGGGTTGTGGTTGGTTGCCGAGCCACAGGATCTAAAAGGGTGTGGAATCATCCAATATCTTTGTCGACAAGTCAAAGCTGTTTAGACACCTGCCAAAGGTCAAGTCCACATTATGAGATCTTGTTGTATGATATTCGATGGACATTCTGCTGTATTCCAAATACCACCTGAACAATACTTGTGCGGGTAGAATTCCAGACTTGGATATTGGAAACATCCATTGTCATGGGCACGCGAGACCCCAATATCAGTCACATCATGAGGACTGCGGATGATGCCTTTTCCTAGGTATGCAGCTCCTATATGCACATGCAGTTAGCACACACATAATCTGAGCCAGGTAATAAATCAACTATTCTAGTCGATGATAGGAATGAAGTAGGGTTGACTGGAGGATATAGAGTGATACAAGATTCGGATTCCAATTGCGTCGCTGCAAGCTCTTCTTTAATAATAACTGTCTCGAAGTTTTATCCCCTTGGCAGCGGAGGAACTTGTGGAGACCACAAGATACAGAGTAACTTGACGAGCCACTTAAGCCTTACCTTGAAAACCCCACAAGCTTTTTTGTGACCACTTAGATGAGTTATAGAAAGGACCAGCCAATCTTAACAGAACAAGACGCGATGCAATACAGGCATGCCGCCTCCGGCGGCTCGTTTGTGGCTTGAAGGTAATAAAACGATGCTGCTGCTAGTGGCTTAAGCAACTTGTACTACTTACTCCATCTATAATTAAAACTGATATTGGAATCATCGCAAGTTCATAAAAGCCATGATGCTCCAACCGACATATTGAACTTGAGATGGTCATGACGTTTGACAGGAGCAAAGGTGGAGTGGAGCTCTCGTCGAGGCTGGAAGCTGCACGGGCAGCTTCTCGAGTTCCGTGGCTTGCCTACCTAGGTAGAGATAACCTGCATACACACGATACAGTACATGGACTCTTTAGTAGGTAGGTAGGTATATAGCCCATGGGACCCGACTTTATTAATTACCTTACCCTACAGCTTTACGCGTCCTTCAGCGAGCTTCCGGGGCTTCCTCGTGGCGCTCCAGCGGGTAATTGCTTCTGTCAGGAGCTCCAGCCTCCAAGCAGCCGTCTTCAGACCCCTGTCCGTTCCCGCCTCTAGCTCCTGGTTGGCTCATTTGCTGCCTCAAGGTGACAACACCAACCAACCCCCCAAAAATGGCCCAACGCCAGGCTGCCGATCTCCATCTTGATACCAGACTTCATCTCC
Organism: Fusarium cyanostomum; assembly: GCA_014824385.1. Lineage (NCBI taxonomy): Eukaryota > Fungi > Ascomycota > Sordariomycetes > Hypocreales > Nectriaceae > Fusarium > Fusarium cyanostomum. Next base: position 6,967 of record JABCKW010000824.1, read on the forward strand.
ATCTCCTCCAACTATTCGAATTTGGCGTCCGGGTTATCGGCCTCAACATCGATCTCTCAACCGACCGAATCCTCGATTTCCGTGACTCATATACTGCTACGCAACAGGCATCGAATCTCCGCTTGACGCTGTCGAGCCCTCATCGTCCGTCCTTCCCGTCTCGAGCTCCGTGTAGCTCGTATACGTGACAATGGCGGCTGATGAACCTGGTATTTGATTCCCTCATTGTGATCGCCTCGTCATCTACTCTAAGCTGACTTTGACCATAACAGCTGCGCCGAACCTCAACCTCTCTCCTGAAGAGAAGCGAACCTATGGCCAACTCTTCCGACAAGCCGATTCGGACAGTGTTGGAGTCGTTGTCGGTGAGGTCGCGGTCAAGTTCTTTCACAAGACCGGCCTAGACTCCCGTATACTCGGCGAGGTACGTCTGCGACCCATATATCGCTGTCATCGACGTCCTGCTAACTGCTCCCGTTGGTGATAGATCTGGCAGATTGCGGACAAGGAGAATCGAGGTTTCCTAACACCAGCTGGCTTTGGCATCGCCCTACGACTCATCGGACATGCGCAGGCCGGCCGCGAACCCACTTCCGACATAGCCCTCCAACAAGCCCCTCTTCCTCGATTCGATGGCTTCGCTCCGCAAAGCGGCCCTGTTGCCGGTATCCCTCCTCCGCCTCCCGTCCCCGTTAGCTCACCTCCTCCTCCAGCCGCCCTCCAGGCCCAGAGCACCGGCGGACCTATCCGCATCCCGCCCTTGACCCCCGAGAAAGTGGCACAGTATACTGGTTTATTCGAGCGTCAGCCCCTTCAAGCTGGTGGCCATCTACCGGGTGACCAGGCCAAGTCCATATTTGAGAAGTCTGGACTTCCCAATGAGGTGCTGGGCAGGATATGGCAACTCGCCGATACGGAGCAACGCGGCGCTCTCGTGCTGACCGAGTTCATCATCGCCATGCATTTGCTCACCTCGATGAAGACTGGAGCCCTGCGATCTCTTCCCAGCGTTCTCCCAGCTGGTCTTTACGAGGCCGCCTCGCGCCGTGGCCCTGTATCGCGCCAGTCGTCCACCGGCCCTGGCATCTCTGCTATTCCACGACAACTAAGCGGAACTGCCCAAGTACGCGCAAACAGCCCCCTCGGACGTCCTCCTCTTTCCCCCCAGACCGCGGGTACCAGCGACTGGGTTGTGACCCCAGCCGACAAGGCCCGGTTTGATCAGATCTATGCCGACCTCGATAAGGCTAACAAGGGTTACATTACTGGAGAGGAGGCAGTTCCCTTCTTCAGCCAGTCTAATCTGCCAGAAGACTCACTGGCTCAGATCTGGGATCTCGCGGACTCAAACTCACAAGGCCATCTTACGCGCGACCAGTTTGCAGTTGCCATGTACCTGATCAGACAGCAGAGGAGTGGTCGTTCAGTGCCCTTACCTAGTACTCTACCGGCCAACTTGATCCCACCTAGCCTTCGCAACCAGCCCCGCCCGCAAACTGCGACTTCTGCCTTCGATCCTCCGCCGCCTGCGGCCCAGCCACCGCCTCAGCCCAAGTCCGCTCTCGATGACCTATTCGGCCTCGACTCATCCACTCCAAGCCCTGCGCCTCCGGCTTCTGCCCAGGCTCCTATGTCAACAGGGGGCTCCAATGCCAACGACCCATTTGCCGGCGGCTCCAACGTGCTCACACCAACTTCTCCCATTCACCCGTCCCTTACTGGTACTGGCAACTCAACCTTTAAGCCCTTTGTCCCGTCATCCTCCTTCGGCAGAGGCCTGACACAGCAGCCTACAGGAGGCTCATCTGGTTCAAGCCAAAAGCCCCCTGCGCCATCTGCGTCCGAGGATTTGCTGGCAGACAATGACCCAGAGGCCAGCAAGAACTTGTCCGGCGAGACTACCGAGCTTGCGAATCTTTCCAACCAGATCGGATCACTGTCCAAGCAAATGCAGGATGTCCAGGCCAAGAGAACAACGACCCAGAACGACCTGAACCAAGCCACTTCTCAGAAACAGAACTTTGAGCAGCGACTCGCTCAGCTGCGGACCCTTTATGAGAAGGAGGCGCAGGACACCCGTGCCCTTGAGGAGCAGCTTAGTAACGCTCGGAAAGAAACATCGAAGCTGCAGGCCGAGTGCATGACCCTTGACGGAACCTACCGAGATACCCAGACTCAGCACCAGCAGGTTCTGGCAGCTCTTCAGGCGGATCAACAAGAGAACACAAACCTCAGGGAACGCATTCGGGTTGTCAATGGAGAGATTGCCCAGCTCAAGCCACAGATTGAGAAGCTCAAGTCTGATGCCCGACAGCAAAAGGGGCTGGTCGCGATCAACAAGAAACAGTTGTCTACTACCGAAGGCGAGCGTGACAAGCTGAAGGCGGAGGCAGAGGATCTCAACAAGAGCATCGAGGATCTGCGCCAAGCGAACACGGGCTCGCCAGCTTCGGCGACGGCCCAGATTGCCAGCCCTGCGGCTTCGACTTCTAGTGCAAACAACCCCTTCTTCCGTCGAACGGCGAGCACTGATATCATGGGTGCATTTGCCTCCCCCCCTGCCAAGAACGTGTCCGATAAGTCGTTTGACGATCTCTTTGGTCCGTCGTTCCCAGTTAGCGCCTCGGGCACTCCCCCGCCGCCTCAGACATCGTTCAAGCCTCAGCATACTGGTGCTTCGACCGCTAGTGCCGGATCGTACAACACCCCCCCTGCCTCATCTCCTGTCATGAGCCGTCAACCCACCCTAGCCATTGACCCTCCTGCACCCCCGGAGTCAAGGCAGATCAGCTCTAGCTTCCTGCCCTTCACTGATCATAATGAATCGCTCTCATCTTCCCGCCAAGTGTCACCTCCTGCTTCGCGTGTTGATGATCCTCTTCATGGCTCATCTACCCCTGTTCCTGGTGACCTGAAGGTATCTGAGAGTATTGGCAGTGTGCCGGGCGCTTTCCCTGGCGATGAGATAGATAAGCCTGAGCGCAAGGACACACCATCTGTCCCTGGTGACGCGCCGCGCGATACTACCACCGAGGGGGCATCAAAGGGTACCGAGACCGCGGATCCTTTCGGTGGTACCGATGAGGCCAAGGCCAAGGCTGACTTTGAAAATGCCTTCGCCGCCTTTACAACTGCCAAAAGCCAGCACAAGCCAGCGCCAGAGGCTAGCAAGTCGACATCCGCTTTCGATACCGAGTTCCCTCCCATTTCAGAGCTTGAGCGCGACGACGACGATTCGGACTCGAGTAGTGATCAGGGCGGATTTGACGATGACTTCGCACCGGCCTCGCCCCCTAGCAAGCCATTCGGAGAGAAGCCTGTGACTGGAGAGGCATCTGGATCAGCTCAACCTCAAGCAGCCTCTGTCAACGCCCCCCCTCCGCCAGCCAAGGAAACCAACTCCCCTCCGGAGACCAAAGTGACGAGGTAGGAAAACCCGCTGACTGAACATTTGTGAACAAGGACTAACGCAAATCAGTGCCGAGCAACCATCGTCACCTGCAACAGTCACCGGTACTAATGCCCAAAAGTCGGCTGTTGACGACATCTTCGGCGCGGCTGAGACTGGAACTGCCCCTGCCTCGAATCAGGCGGCTCCGTCCAACCCTCCTCAGCCCAAGGGCGGTTTCGACGACCTGGACGATGATTTTGAGGGTCTAGAAGATGCCAAGGAGGGTTCTGCAGATGAAGACTTTGCGAACATCTCTCGTTCAGGACTTGATGACTTCAATCCCGTTTTTGACAGCAGCCCACCTGGCAGCCAGACCAAGACTGAGTCTACCGCCTTTGGCAATGAGAGTTTCGACTTCATCTCTGCCAGCTCAGCTGGTCCAACCCAAACCCCTGCAAGCGGCAACCAACAGAAGGCCCCCGAGGCCCACGACTGGGATGCTATCTTCTCGGGTCTCGACTCTCCCAGTGCCACCGCCGTAACTCCTGCTGCTGCTGACAAGCCAGCAGGCGGTGACACTCCCGTCCATCCTGGCCAGCAGGCCTTGAACCGTTCTATGTCGGCAGAATCTGAGCACGACGACCCTATCCTCAAGAGCCTCACCAGCATGGGCTACCAACGTGGCGATGCCCTAACCGCCCTGGAGAAGTTTGACTACGACCTTGACAAGGTACGTTTGTGAGATCTTTGTCCTGCCGCTGAACACCGCTGACATCTCTGAACAGGCCGCAAACCATCTTGCTAGCCAATCATAATAATCCGCAACCATACAATTGTCTCCGATGGTGTCTGTTGAAGGAAGGTTTTAATACAACGTCTACATATCTTGTTTCCTTTTTACTGTCGTCTGCATCCTCATGATCGTCTTGTTGAATAGTTTCCCAGGCAGCGAAATCTCCCTTTCGTCTTCATCTCACCATGCCCCCTGTTCTCTTATCATCTGCAACATATCACTTTGTAGTATCATGATAATTCGTTGTTTGGGTTGAAGCTGCGCCCTAAGCTTTGTTTTGTGTGTAGCCAGTATTTTTGTATCTTGAAGATTGCATTCATGGAAAATTGTCGTGAGCGTTCAAGATTGGCGAGAAGATAACCATCGAAGCCCAGGGGTCGAAGATAAACGAAGTGCAATGGTGTGATTGTAGAAGAAAATTTAACAAGACATATTTGTCGCTAAGGGGGCACAAACAATGCCGATTATACAACCTCTTCTGCAGCGCTCAGCATCCTCGGTCTCTCCCCTCCCCTTTTTCACGTAAAAAAATCATGACTCATCCTACGGTTACTTGACTCTGCTCATGATCGTCTCGGGCCCACGCTCACTGATGACATTTGCAGCCTTATTCTTAACCGCGGTCAACATGCCCCTCTCAAAGTCATCTCTCGACCTCAGCACAGCCTCAACCCACCCCAGATTCAAATCCCAGTACGCCATCTTGAAAGTCGCATATGCGTCGACCACGGCATCGCGGTCGGCCGTCAGTAGGCGTAGAAAGTGCTCAGTGGCACGCCACGTCTCCTTGATGGAGGCACCGGACGGCAGGGTACCAAACAGCTCGAACGCCGTAGCGATGTCGTTGAACAGCTTGTCCTGGAAGGGGTCGGTGCGGCGGAACTTGGCGCCCTTGTTGCGCACGGCTGAGAGGTACCGGACGAGCAGCTCCTCGGCGAAGATCTCGACAAAGATGTCGACGAGCGAGTGATGCAGTACTTGGCGGTAGTCGTTGACGTACTCCTCAAAGGTGACTACCATCTGCTTCATGGCTGTGTTGTTATACCAGCGCGGCGTGAAAAAGTCGGGCATGACGGTCCCAAAATCAACGGTGAAGATGAGCTGCGCGAAGCGGTTGATGCACCACGTGCTAAAGTCGACGTAGCCGTCTCGTAACGTGTTGACCTCGGCCTCGATGCGCTCGAGGTACGCGGGCGTGACGTGCTGCTCGACGAGGCGGCGGAAGCTCGATAGATAGGCGAGCCGGTTCTCGTCCTCGTTGTCGTCGATACAGGCGATCTGATCGTTGGCTGTGGCAACAAGCCAGTCCTGAAGAGCCTGGAAGCCCTCAAGATCGGGTACCTTGCCCTCCTCGTAGCGGGCAGCCTCATCTTCGAGCATGGTCTGCCACGACTGCTGGCGAGAGCGTAGCCGGGCGAACATGGCATCGATGACACCCTCAACGACATCGGCGCGCTGAGAATTGGCCGCTGCGTCCACCTGTTCTCGAAGCATGCGCCAGAGGGCAACGAGGTTCTTGGTCCGGAAATAGCCATACTCATCCTGATCCAGGTTGGAGCCCTCGACATTGCGCTCGGCCAAGTCGCGCTGCTCTTGCGCAAAGATACGTTCGATCCACTCATCGAGGAACTTGATGATGAGCTCGCGGAAGTCGCGCACAAGCTCTGCCTCGCGATTATCAACAACATGGGGCATCAGCTCCTCTTGTCGCAGACCAATCTTGGTCATCTTCCGGTAGTACTTCTCAGGGAAGCCCACAATCTCGAGTGTATGTGCTGATGAGGCCTCGTTGCCGTCCACCATGCCGACCAGAAAGTCGTGCATGAGCTGGTGATAGACGCCTGCGTACGTCTTTACGATATGCCACTTCTTGGGCATGAGGTGCGACATTCCGATCTTGACAACGTTAAGGTCGTTGAAATACCACTTCATGATCTTCTCGAGCTTGGTCGGGTCCTCCAGGAACTCCTCCTTTGCGCCGTCAAATTGCTGTTCCGCGCTGAGCCGAATGGCCTGTATGAACTTGTCCTTGTAGCCGCGGACCTTCTTGGCACCGTCTGTGATGCTCTGGAACCGCGTCGCCATCTCCTTATGATCCTTGAGCGCTTCCTGCAGTGCCAGCACCCGCTGGTCGCTCTTCTCCTCAGCCTCCATCACCACGGCGAATCTCACGACAAGCCCGTTGTTGTCCTGAACAACGAGGTTAATGAGGTTCAGGGCAATGATGCCAACGTGCTCGTCAAACCAGTCGATCGTATCGTCTAGTCGCGTGAAGTAGTCCACCAGTGTTGACTCGAGGCTTGGGTCTTCAGCCCTCTGTATCTGTTCCATAGCGTCGTCACGGATGTTTCGCAGCTGCGTGAGTTCGTAGTGGCACGGCAACAGGTTTGGCATGTTGTCGCTGTCCTCGTCATCTTCCTGAAGCATTGCCTCCACACGCGACAGCCGGTCGTTGAAGGTCTCGAGGTTGCGGCGCATCGTCTCGACGGCGCCAAAGTTGCGGTGGGCTTGGGACACGAGATTGATGCTGGCAAAGTCCTTGATCATATTCTGGGACTCGGAGCACAGCTTGTCGATCTTCATCATCTCCTCCTTGATCATCTGGACCGTCTTCTGGCCGTCAGTCAAGCCTGTCATGCCCGATTGGGTCGTCTCGAGCTGCTCCCGCAGTCCGCTGCGCAGCTGGCCATCGACGGCGCCCTTCTTGCGCGAGAACTCTAGCTTCAGTGCGGGTATCTTGTCTAGATCATCCGGGTGTCGTAGTAGCTCCGCGAGCTTGGGCGCCGGTGTATCGTCCATCGTAGCGGCGCGTCGGCGGCGGATCGTGAACCATGCGAATGGGATGGGCACGCCAATTAAACCATGATGCGGCGGGGAAGGGTTAGGGCTTGTCGGTTGCGTCTTTCGGCCGTGGTCTTGCGTATTGTTTTCGGGGCGACAAGAGTTGAAACTGCTGCGCAAAGGGCAAAGGCGTAAAGCGAGCGTTGATATGTACGGACGGAGTGGCATGTCGCGGGGAGGTCGGTTCCATGATGTGGCTGACTCGGCAGACCCGCACAGCCACTCCAATCAGGCTCAACACCAAGCCAGACCATCACGATATCCTGAAGGGCATGGACAAGGAATGTAGAACATGGTTTGATCATGTGTCTTGAAATTTTATTACATTGGGTATCATTGCTTATACTACACCGTCTGTTTGCCTCATTTGACAATTACACCCAAGAATTGCGCCTGAAATCCACTGCAATCTCACTCAACCCTAGTCGCTGTCACTCCCTGAGCTGCTTGTCTCGTCATCATCATCGTCATCATCCTCTCCCAGGCTTTGCTCTGCAATCACATCACCCGCCTCGAGTGCAACCCTCTTAGGTCCAGAGTCGCCACCCTCATCTGAATGCCCTCCCTCGTCGTCGCTCTTAACCTCCCCTTCCTCCATGTCCTTTCCGCCATGCCTCCTCTTTTTTTTCGGTTTACCAGGACCTTTCTTCCCTGGAGGATTCTTCCTTTTGTTGCCCCCTTGCGTAGGGAGCACGTCCTTGGCACCCAGCATAAAGCACACGGGCAGATCCTGGTCTTGGTTGAGCACCCATATTGTCGGGAACTCAAGCACGCACATGTCCCTAAGTATGTCACGCAAGCAGCCTTCAGGGTTGAGCTTCGTCACAACCGAGGGTTGGTCTGATGGTGTGCGGAACCTTGCGAGTAAGAATTGGAAGCGCCGTTTCTGAGTCTCGCGTCTCTCCGATGGCCACACGCTTGGGTCGGTGTCGTGATGAGTCGACCACGCACCTGTAAAAGGGTCTTGTAGCGCAAATGAGCCAGCGGACCATGTCGCGTTCGAGGAATCCTGCAATTGTCCATCCTGGCCCGGCCGTGGCAGTCTCTTCGCGTGTTGTCCCTTCGTCGTTTGTTGGTCCTCGAGCAGCGTGTGATACGCCTGGTAGAGCGGAATATCATCCATGACCTTGGACAGAGAGCGAATCTTCCTTGGCTCTCCACCTTCGACTTCCTCGAATGCCATCCACTCCACCTGCCAATTAATGCGTCCCGTCCGCCGATTGAGCGTTGTATGATTCTCCTTCTGCCTCGCCATTCCCATTGGCGCGCACACGATGGTGATATTCAGCTTCTTCAACCTCTGCGCCAAGAATCGCTCGAAAACTCGCCCCTTGGCTTCGCGCAATACCCGTGTCACGAGCACTTTGCGTTTGCGCCCATCTCGCCCCGGCTTCCACTTGACCTCCTGGACCGTCAGCGGCCGTAGCTCCTCCTCCTGCACGATAGCGCGCTCTTCGACAAGGAGCTTTTCGGCGCGTTCGACCGAGCGCTCGATTCTGTGTAGGAAGTTATAATCGTGATCAACACCGGCGGGCGTGCGGAGCTTCGAGGGAGGGACGTAGGCCGTTGCGTCGCGTTCGCCTGTGCAATCGGACCAGGCCTTGTGTTTCTTGATGCAGGCGAGGGAGCAGGTTCGGACACCGCAGCGTGGACACTTGTATTTTGGCGCCGAGATGTGACAGATGCCACATAGAGATGTCAGTAACGGGTCGGCCATGATGGGTCACAAAATCACATGAGATTGAAGCTGATGTTGATGGAAGGCTGATGCCGCTGCTACTCTAATTGACTTGGCCTGCTTAAACTTTTTTATGGGGCGTCGCGACGCTTATCTTATCAGTACTTCACCGTCTCGACAGGACGGGATGAGACCTCTTTATGATACATTCCCAACGTAGGTAGGTTGGAACATGTTGATATCAAGTCCAGTCACACCGATTAATCAAGAGTTCAATTGTCAGGTTCAAGGAATTGTTCATTGGTTGGCTGCTCTCAAGCCAGGCAAAGGAGCGACGCGAAGTAAAACGACACCGCTTCTCAAAATAATACTCTAACACTATGGGAAATAGCCGCCAGGCTTTACGCAAGTACGTGAGCGAGTCCGCCCACCAAATGAGACTCAGACAATGGTTATATCAGAAAAGAGAAAGGGGACATATAACGCCGTAATCCGCAGATTTTGATCCAAGCCAACCGCCTAAGACAAAACAAGATAAATGGAATGGTGGAGATGAAGCCCCTCATGAGTAAGCGCAACGGAAGGTGATAGACCGCTTCAACAGCCATCACGTGTGAAGACAGAATTCCTGTCGCTGTTGCTGAGCACTATTTCATGCCACAGAAATGGCATACAATTAATGCTCAGACGCTGCCCGAGACACTTAGCGTGTGCCACCAAGAGCGCTGATCCTGGCACCCGACGGCCTGTGCATCAGGGACCCGCCATGTTTGTGCTTGGAGACGACTCCCGACTCATGGGTGACGCCGCCGTTGTCGCTTCGGCTGTCCTCGAAGTCCTCCTCGTCGTCCTCGACGATCTTGGTTGGGATATCGTCCCGAAGGTTATACTGCTGGGACGCTCGCTCCGGAGTCGTAGCCGTAGAGGCAAAGGACATGGCTGTGCTGCTCCGGTTGGGAATGAGATCCGGGGTGGGAGGGATACTGGACGCCCTCCCGGAGCCCGGCTGGAGGAGGGAATCGTCACCTGTCTCGGAAGTGGCGGCGGAGTTGCCGTCATCGCTCTGAGCGGTAGAAAGATTAGAATTCCTTCTACTACTACTCCCTAACTCCGCGTCGTGTGCTAGCTGGAGACCCTCAACAGCAGCCTGGCACTGCTCGGCAATGTTTCGCACAATGTGCGCGATGGCGTCAGTCTTGTCCTTGAGGTGGCGGTCGGCGACGTCAACGAAGCTCGACGATGAATATCGCTTGCTTCGGGGGCTAGGGATGACAGACAGGCGGTTGGGCTCGCCCTCCTCAGGGACCACATCTTCGCCCTCGTCGAAGCCCTCCTCGATCTCTTGGGCCAAGTCGTCCGGCTTAGTAAGAGACTGGATAAGGTGCTCCATGTGGTGGCTTTGACCACCAATGAGGCTGCGGAGATGCAGGACCACCCGGCGTGCCTCGTCGCGTTGTCGAAGAATAGTCACGTTGGTGTGCTGAAGCTGAGAGAGCTCCTTCTTGTTCCTCTTGCGCTCGCGCTCGAGCTCCTCGGCGATCTCCTGCTGCAGGACAAGAGCCTCGAGGGCATCGTCGCGCTGCTTCTCAGTTCCAGTGAGACGGACAGACAGACGAGCGTTGTCATCCTTCTGTTGGTCGATGAGGCCGGCAAGGCGACGGTTCTCCCTCTTATGGTTCTCAATCTTGACCTTGAGATCCTGGGTCTCCTTGGTAAGCGTCTCGGCAAAGGCCTGGAACTTAAGGAACTGCTGCTTCCAGCTCTCGAGCTCCTCTACAAGGTAGTTGTTACGCTTGGTAACCTTGTTGAGCTCAGTATCCATGCGGCCCTTGAGGTTGATAAAGTCCTGCCAGGCCTCCAGAGCATCTCGCGAGTACTGGTTCCTCTCACGGACAATCTCGTTGAGGTGACGCATCGAGACCTTGGTCATGAGGGGCTTTTTGACGGATCCACCAAAGACGGCCTTGAGACCAGTGTTGCGGCCAAGCTTCTCGCATACGTGGTCCATGACTGCCATAACAGCGTCCTGATTCCACCACTCGGGGTCCTGGATGGATTCGACCTCACCGCGCATGACGATGATCTGACCCGCAGGGACTAGCTTGCCGCCACCGTAGGCGGATCGGAGGTGCTGAGGAACTCCCGAAGGAGTGACATCGCCGTTGAGAGCCTGGGTGAGTCGGGTAACGAATTTGTTGCGCTGTCCGGGATTAAGGGCAGTAGGAGGGCTAGAAGTCAAAACAAAGTTACGATCAAGGTCCACAACCAGAGCATCGGTGGGAGCCGTGAAGAGAGAACGGCACTCTACGGTGATACCAAGAATGTAAGGACCGGGTTCCTGGACAAGCTCCTTGGCGTGGCGGGCGTGAACAACGGGAACGTAAAGGCCGCTCCACTCGTAAACTCGAACACAGTATCGAACGGTCTCGGCGGCCATGGTGAGCATGGCAGGGTAGTGGCTGACGAAGATGATACGGCGGGTGGGGGAGATGGCAGCCTCGATAACACCGACAATATTAGGAATCGAGAGACAGTTGAAGAGAGGCCACATGGCGAAGTTCTGGAAGCCTGTAGGGGAAGAAGGGAACTGGTAGCAGAGGGCGTAGTCCTTCATATCGATGCGAACGAGGTCGTTAAGGCGGGGAGCAGGGAAGCTGAGGATGCGGGAGACCTCCTCGGCATGAAACAGATTAGTGGCCTTGTTCCAGTGAATCCACATGCCTCGGAGGTAGTCTCCAAGGAGGTTGTAGAGAGGATAGCGGGAGAGAAAAGACAAGCAGTAAGGGATCCAGTAGGTCTCGTCGGGGTTGTCATAGTAGTCGCTCTCGGTCCTCTTGCGAAGGTCGCGGATGGTCTCGGCCCTCTTCTCATCAGCTCGCGACCACACACGGAGACAGATACCGTAGAGAGTGTGCGAAGAATCCTGCTGAAGAACAAAGGCGTGGTGCACGCAGTGAGGCTGGCTTCGACCGGTGCAGATCTCGACATCGTGGGGAAAACAGGCCTAAAGCGCAAAACGTTAACTGGTTAGCAAAGCGGATTATGAGCAAATATTGGAAATGCATACCCTCATAGCAGCATGAAGAGCACGAGCAATTTCATTGTCCTGCTCGAGACGCGGGCTGCTGCCCAAAATCTCTGGAAGCCAAAACTGACCAACTGCACCCTTCATGTGACCGATCTTGCCCTGGGCTGGCGCAGGAGCCTTGACCCATTGAGAGGGTTCTCGGCCAACGCCGCAGACCATGTAGGCATGAGTAAGAGTCTTGGGAGTACGCTGCTGGGGCTTCATGTTGAGAGTAGAAGGAATAGGCTGAGTAATGCGCGAATGAAGCGAAGATGTCCGGCTGGGAATCAAGAGGTTCTGGTCAGCGCCCTGGTCGCGGGTGCTGGGCCTGCCATCGCGGTCGCTGGTCCGAGGGCGGGTGAAGGAGGGATGAGTGCTCAGGGAGGGGGGCATGACTGTGACTGAGAGGATCGACTCCTCGTTATTGTCGTCGGATCGAAATATAAAAAAACGTCGTTGTCGAATTAAAGGGAACCGCTGGTGTATATGCAGCTCTCCCGGATGGAGTTGACTGACTAGCTGGCTTGGTCAGTCCTCCGTTTCCGTTTTCCTCGTATAGGTCCAATGATGTTGCTTGAGGTTTCGCTCCTCTCTCAAGGTGACATTCAAGACTCGACTCGACCGGCCTCGAATGGGAAAACGAGGAAGAAAGAGAAAGGGCTAAAGTTAAGAAGAAGGGGAAGAAGGGGGAAAAGTGAAGGGGGAGAGTGAAGAGAGTGG
>JABCKW010000826.1:0-33499 GCA_014824385.1 Fusarium cyanostomum
ATTATAGTCTTTAGATGATATTATTAAATAGTGAATTTTCTTGGACCGCGTGCCTAAGGTACCTAAGGTAGGTAGGTACTGTACCGGCATTGCTGTGCCCATCCACTTATAAATCCGCTCTCGTCCATACCTACTCCTTGGCCTGATTCAAGGAGGTATCAACCATCCACTGAACCCAGCCATAATGCGGACTTGTCTACTTCCATGAGTCGAACGTGAGCTATGGACTGCCCACCTTTCCCAACCCAGACCGCCTAGCCTCACAGCCTCTGGGTATCATAATGGAATAGGGCAAGCTGATGTTGGCCCAGCTTAAGGTGCGAGGTATCAGTCCAGTCTTTCTACCAGAAGGACTCTCAACCCCTGACCTCTTGAGCCGCAAGCTGATGAGCGCCTCCAGGAGGGAATTGTTGCAGACTGAGCAGTCGCTGCGAACGAGCTCTTTCGTGAGTCCCTGCTAGGGGTTGTACCAACATCGAGCCACTAGGTACGGAGTACAGCAGTTGGAGCACACTCGCTGATTAACATTCCGACCCTTGTTCAATCTCTCACCACAATCAATCCCACCAAAGCTCCTTCTAGGCGTGTGCTCAGCTGTTGCCCAGGTCAAAGACACGCCGAGCAGTGAGTGCTCCGCCATAACGCCTCGGCCTACCTATCCCAGATGATGACGATAAGCTGTGCTCAGCGTTCTGATTGGTCCGGGGGCCATCCTTGCGCCAAGCTCCCGAATTCCAAGAGCCAGGCACAAAAAGCCATTGGTTCGCTGGGGCTTGCCTGTCTTTGCTGTGGGCGACAGCTTTTGGTAACGCCTTGCCTCTCAACAAGCCCCATCCCCATCGTCAGATGCCAACTCCGCCACGCTCGACTCGTGGCTCAATTGTCGACTTGTCGTCAGCTTCGTTCTTCGCCTTCGACAATCGTTTGTCCTTTCTTTAGTTTTAAGGATTCTGGCCGACTATGCAACCTTGATTCCGCATTCTGACCTTGCATATTGTTCCTCCTTATCCCGTCTTACTTTAACCGGTCGCGCTGTCCGACAATCTGGATAACACGTTCTCCATTTCGAGCGATCTTTCCTTCCAATACCCCGTATACGAACTACATACCTCGATATACATCTCCACCATGTCCGACGCTATATCTGCCTTTCTCCGGAGAGTAGTCGTGGAGTCCCCTCCCGGAGAATGGGCTATGCGCCAACTTCGTGAGCTCCTCATCGGCGCTCTTAAGCAAGGCCCTATCCCCCAACATGTGTCCTTCGAGATGGACGGCAACCGGCGATATGCTCGAAGCCACCGGATGGAGACTGTGGAGGGCCATCACCGTGGATTTGAGGCGTTGGCTAGGGCATGTACCACCCATTCCGTGGTTCTGTACCATACTAACCTGTGGTTGACAGATTATGGAAATTTGCTACAAGTGCGGCGTGAAAGTCGTGACTGTATATGCCTTTAGCATAGAGAACTACAACCGTCCCAAGTATGAGGTCGAAGGTCTTATGCAGCTGGCCAAGGTGAAGCTGGAGCAGTTGACAAACTATGGTCATATCCTCGACCGTTACGGGGCCCGTGTCCGCGTCCTCGGCCAACGCGATTTGATTCGAGATGATGTCCTCGAGGTTGTCGACAAGGCTGTCGCACGAACGAAACACAACAACAAGTTAGTTTTGGGATCTTCAAGGAGGCATAACGCCAGAGCTAACGCGCAACAAGGGCTGTGTTGAACATTTGCTTCCCTTACACCTCTAGAGCCGAGATGACCACCGCGGTCAAGTCAACAGTGCAAGAGTTTCTTGCTCCCACTCCTCCACGAAGCACACCGTTCTCCCCTTCTCGCATTAGACAAAAGATCCTCTCACGCCAGTTGGATGGCCGTGAAGGACTGCCCACGATCCCCGATGTTATGCCCGAGGACTCGGAGCCCTTAGACGGCGACGATGCCAAGAAAGACAGCGACGGAGATTCGTCATCACCCACACTGCACCCAGATTCGCCCCCGCCCCGTCTTCGAGCAAGGAACAGTACCGCCGGCCTCTCAGGCCTGCCGAACCCCGAAACAATTACAGCCGAGACGCTCGACAAGCACATGTATACAGCAAACGACCCCCCTCTAGACATTTTTGTTCGAACCAGTGGAGTGGAACGCCTCAGCGACTTTATGCTTTGGCAGTGCCACCAGAACACGCAGATCTTCTTTATTGATACCCTGTGGCCCGACTTTGACCTCCATGATTTCATCTGGATCTTGCTGGAGTGGCAGTGGCGGCAGAAGCAAAAGGACCGTGAGGAGGCGCCTGTCCGGGCGGTGGCTGTTAATGCGTGATGTGTTTCGAATAGACGGACAGTAGTGATACCCAAAGTTCCTTATAAAACCAAGAGATGGCTTTCATGGTAATCGTCCTTCTCTTTTAGGTAGTTATGTGTGGGATTGAAGTTCACATGTGTATATGTATCTTTGATTATATTTCTGCGATGGGCCTTAAGTGGGCAATGAATCTAATACAGTGCATACGGAGACGTTCTGTTGCTAACCGCTCTTTTCAAACCTCTTCGCAAGAAAGGCCTTTTGTTTCTGAACAAGTGATGTGAACTGCTCGGATACATCTTTCAAGCTTTCAACTGCTTCCCGCCTGATTCTGAGATTATGACGAAATCCTGCCCACGCGCAACGCCCCCTATCAGATAAGAAAAATCTCCGTCATCGGGAGGTGGTTTCTCCGGGTTTGCGGCGCCCCGTGTGTGGTGCGTCCCGGCTTTGGCAGAAGGTACTGTAGACGGGCTCCCGCCGCGGCATTCACAGCGCTCCCGTCGCTCTCCAAAATCAAGTGGAAGACAAGGCCATCCATCTGCCATCCTGCTTCTCCTCCGCGCGTGTCCTCCCCTCCCTCCTTTACAGACTCTGTTCATCCCATACGGTATTCGACGCAAAATGACCTAGCCTCTTTTTCTATCAGGTTGAATTTACTGTTACTCGCCTCGTTACTTCCCCTCCTCATCATACTTCCTCTATCCAATCGTCCTGCCGCCAGTCTGTCCCGCCTCTTGAGCTGGTCGACCGAGTCGTCTCAACCCTCTCTCATCCTACCCGCGTCGAGGCCACGATGAAGTCGGCCAAGGCGCCCGCGACAGAAAGCCTGTCGCACCGCCGGTCGCAGCCCGTCCGCCAGACTCGGACGAACCCTCCGCGAAGCACCGCGAACCTGAGCCGATCCGGTGCTGGTAGAGACTCGCTCGGCGGCAGCGACCAGCCCATCGATATTTTCCCAGCGATCACACACTTCGCCGACGCCATTACCGCGCTCCCTAAGGAGCTCGTCCGACACTTTACACTTCTCAAGGAGGTCGATGCCAAACTTTTCGCCCCCGAGGACCAGCTCTTTCGACTCGTCGCTGCCGCTGCCAATGCTCCCCTCCCCGAGCCACGCACGAATAACGAGGCCTCGAGTGGCATTGTACCAACCTCCGCGTCCATGAGTGCCCAAAACAGCTCAAGCGGTATCGCCATTAACAACAGCCTCCAGCCCGTACCCTCGATCGACGAATCCCACAAGGACCTCGTCTTTGACCCGTCCAACCTTCCTCGCCGCCACCTCTTCCGCCAGACCGCCGTCAAGATCCAAGAGATGCTGGTGTCGCTCGAAGAGAAGAACCACGTCATTTCAACGGCCAATGAAGCCCTCCAGGCCCAGCTTTCTCGTATCGAAGATGTTTGGCCACACCTAGAAAATGAGTTTAGCGATGAGGCTAAATGGGGAAGCACCACACACTGGGCATACCCTGAGAATCGCATCTCTAGGTCATCACACGTTGACCGCACCCGGCGCGACGGTGCCGCAGCCATCTCCGCCGCAGCACAGGCCTTGGCTGACGAGGCAGCCGCTAGAAGCGATGCCCGAAAGCAAGCCGTCCAAGCCAAGAAGAACTCGAGAAGCCATAATAACAATGCCCATAACAACACTAATACCCACCATGAATCCGACGGAGACGATCACGATGGTAAACACAAGACTGAGGGCACCAAGAAGACCACCAAGTCCCGCAAGACGGCAGAAAGCGCCAATGTCGGCTTGGGGATTTCTACAGCATCGGCCAGTAATGACAACCCACCACAGAAGCGACGCAAAATAGAAAAGACGGCCAACGGTGCTACAACAACTGAACGCGCCATGGGTACTGTCTTTGGAAACGTCGCACCAAAGGCGAAAACCACAAGCCCACGAGCGACTCCTGCCCTCGAAGCGCCCAAGAAGAGAAAGGCACTTCCCTCAGGGAGCGGACACGCCAAGAAGAGGTATGTTCTACTGCCTGCCCAAAGTATCACATGTCGGGTTCTAACGTCATGACTTACAGTAGGAATGGGGTCGCTGGCATGTCGCCGTCAGCTAACTCGT
Source organism: Fusarium cyanostomum (assembly GCA_014824385.1). Taxonomy (NCBI): domain Eukaryota; kingdom Fungi; phylum Ascomycota; class Sordariomycetes; order Hypocreales; family Nectriaceae; genus Fusarium; species Fusarium cyanostomum. The sequence continues at coordinate 4,394 of JABCKW010000826.1, forward strand.
CACCCGTCATCACTGAGCTTCCCGAGCCAAAGGTCCCCGTTGGAGCACCACCGGCACCCGCTGCTACTCTAAATCCAGTACCGACTCGCTCGCGGCAAAACTCGATACAATCTGCGAACGTTGAAAATAGCAAGGCACGGCCGACGTCATCGGCTTCTAATAAGCCCAATGGCAACCCAGCTGGGACGCCAAATCCTGGACCTCCGTCGAGCAATTGGCCCCGGAATGGAGCTGATTCGAAAGCTGCGAAAGAATCGATTGTGCCCATCAAGACCGAAAACTCTAAAAAGGACACTGAGCGAACAGAAGCTATCTCTGCTCTGCTAGCCACCAGTAGTAGCAAGAAAGAGACCAAGCCAGATGAGATCGATCGTAAGAGTGAATCGGTACCACCAGCGCCGCAGAATTCTACAGTTACAACCAAGAGCGGGAGAGCGAGCAAGCCGTCAACACCGGCACTGGCGACATTCCAGGAAGCGGCGCAACCGCGGTCGCGCTCGTCGAGAAACAATGACGGAGCTGGTGCCAACAAGAAGAACCAGAAGAAGGCTGGTCCTACGATCCATGCAGCTGTTGTTGCTCAGTTGGCAGACGAAGACACGAATAGCAGTATGCAGGGCGACGAGGACGATGGAGACATTGATGCAGACGAGCCGACCTATTGCTACTGCAACGGTGTCAGTTATGGCGAGATGGTAGCGTGCGATGCGAACGAATGCCCGCGTGAGTGGTTCCATCTGGAGTGCGTTGGACTCAAGGTCGCTCCAGGATCCAAAGGTGAGTTGTCGCGGACACAATCGAACTGCCGACTGAACAGAGAGCTAACCAGGGTGTAGCAAAATGGTATTGCGAAGACTGCAAAGAGCGCCTCAAAATGGGAGGCAAAAAGTCCAACGGACGATAGGTCAGGCGACGCAATAAACACGAGTCACGATGGCCTCGTCGAGGGGTCGACGATTGGTTCTGGCACGAATTGCACCGCCCGTAGAATGGATCTAAGTATGACACACACACGGCGTTTCTTTTTTTTGGGAGGGAGGCGGACGCGGTCATACAGCACCCGTCTTGTTTTGGTATTTTCAGCTGGCGGATGAAAGAGTTCGTCGGATCTTCATGTTGTCAAGTTTTGCCTGAAAGTGAGCACGTATGGTACCGGAAGGATGATGTGTTGATGATTCGTTGTCTGTCCTATAGAAAGCGACATAGTGTGTGCAGAGATGCAGGAATGGATCAACAGCGGGAGGCAAAATGCGGGGATTGAGGGGGAACCTTGGCGGAATGAAAGCACCGTTGGATCTGACCAATAGACGCACATATTCGGAATTGAATGAGTGAAAGATGAGAACGAAAGAAGAAAAAGTCACGATGCTCAATCTCGGGGTGGTTTGGAACTGGTGCAGCGGGCCGTCGGAGTTTGACACGAATTCGAGGGGGTCAGCCGGGGGTCACGAGGAACCAAACGCAGACCGCTAAGAGCAAAGCGTTATGTAATAGCTCCCGAGTCTGGGCTGGGCCACCGAAGCGAAAGGGAGCTCAGAGGCATTGGCCAACGAAACGAGGATGATTCAAAGATTTGGCAGCGGGAGGTTTGGACTAAGATTTGCTAGTCTTTGGTGATGGTGGTCGTTCGTCTTTGGTTCCTGCACTTGTTGAGAGGGTACCCCATGTCTAGGTCCTGCATCTTGTTGAGAGAAGATGGGGAACAAATATGAAGAGCCCCATAATGAGCTAAGCTAAGCTTGGAAGCTAAGGGGAGAGAAGTGTCTAGAACAGATGCTGGAAATGATGGAGGTCGAGATGCCGGTGGTTCGGAGAGGTGTGTGTTCGGGTGGGCTTCGGAAGGCGAAAAGTGACAAGTTGAAAGCCGGAGGGAAAACAGATGGACAGCAAAAGCCTATGACGTTTTGGAAAATCCGGGGTAAACTGGCTCTGGCTCGTCAATGGTCGATGCTTCGCCCTGCCTTCGGTGATATGGTCCAGGGGGGTGCGGGTGCGGGTGCAAGGCGCTTGTGCTTGTACGAGGGTCTCGCTTCGGAGCCGCTGGCGCGGGAGCTCACGTTATCAGCTTGAGCTATTCTACCTGCGCAGACAGCAAACACAAAATGCCAGCTGGCGATGGCCCTGCGGCACTTGATGCCGAGACTCCGCATGCTTGAGATGTTTCTGTATGAGCCTAGCAGCGTGGCACGGGGCGTCGTACAATGTTGCTGTTGTGAACCCCCTTTCAGCTGGCCACGAAGGCATCATGTGCTCACAATGTCCAGCATCAATCCAGCTCTCAGGGGCTCAAGCGAGTGTTTAGGTGAGGCGGCATATGTCCCATGTCGCTTAATGAAGCAGACGTGCTGCAATTACACCGTGTCTTAGGGAGAGGCCAGGCAATCTAAGCCGGGCACTATATAGGGCACGTGCTGGCTGCTGAATCGCATGTTGGGTGCGCCGTTTCACGATGCGAGTCGTACTATGCAATATCGATCGTATGGTGAGTGTCATAGCTTTCCAGGAGCTTTCTCCTCGGAGAATTGCCTGTGCATGATAGATGCTCATCAGCGGCGGTAGGGCTTCCGGAGTATTATTGCAGAATAACAACGGGTGATTTCACGGGAACACACGGAGGAGCTGGGTGTAGTTTCTATTAGCAGCGTCGGTCTCGCCTGGTGTGTTTAAGCTCGAGTTGGCGCTACGACTAGGGCCGGGGTGCCGGTAGCGATATCGCCCACCGGGAGGCAGATGGTGGTAATGATTAACTACAAAAGGACCCTATTGGGGAATCTGGGGCTTCTACGGACCGGCATTGGAGCCGGTCCTCGAGAGAAATCTCTTCCTCTTCTCCCGTCGTTCTACGGAGTACTTGTTCTGCCGCGTCCGGCGGCTAGTTGCTGATGGGATTCGGCAGTACAGCGCTGATCGATCGGAGGAGCTGGGTAAGCCGGTGAATTCGGCGTGGCTGGAACACGAAATGCGGTCACGAAGGTACTCTGCAATGTGCGGAATACGGAGCAGGTATGCAGTATGCAGTTGAGACTTTGCATATTGTATGAGCTTTACTGCAAGCTGTATTGTGTAAACTTCAGTGTTGCGTTGTTCCCCGAGTTGGCTGTGGTCTAGGTGCTGGCCGAAAGCCATTGTCGAATGGCATCGCTTGAATTTTGTCTTGCCCAGCATCTGGCCACGAGGCTCTCAGGGCTGCGCCTATCTACTTCTCCCCGCCTTGAACAAGATGGTTGAGGGGCCTTGAATTTCCATTACTATACACCTGCAGCCATTACATTACATTGCATTACATGGCATTACGTTACGTTATGCTCTGCAGAACGCGTCGCTCGCGAGCGAGGGGAAACCACGAAATGTCACCAACCAAGGCTGTCTCGGTATTTGCTTCCGATGGAGGAGGCGTCGTTGACAGAGACCCTTGTCGCATCATCGGCCATCGGCCAATGGCCAATGGCTAGAAATGACCACGCTTGCGCAAGGGTAGAAACAAGCCGCATATGGCGGAGCGGAGCGGAAGAGAGCAGCGGCGCATGGGGGTGAATTGTGCTATGCTGTGTTGCTTCGTATACGACAGGGAGAACGCAATGAGTAGGATGGATGGTATTGTTCAACCAACTGCTTGGGAAATAACCTGATCGTCAGCGAGAGGATGGATATTGGGGTCCAAGACGGCCAGGATTGTGTGGATTTGGCATGTTGCAATAGTGGATTCTTCGGTACCAAGGAAGTAGGAAGATTTCCAAGTGCCAGATGATGGGGAAAAAGATGTTTTTTTTTTATTTCTTGGCTCATCGACGTCGTTCTCATTACCAAATCCTGACTTGTTCCATCCAATCGAGCCGCCCACCTCTTCAAGGTCGATCCGGCGCCAGCGGTTTCGACTCTTTTCTTTGTTTGGAGTTTGGCGTCTCGCATCTGGGCGGCAACGGTTTTTGCTGGCATTGATCATCGACATCCACCCACAGCCAAGGCTCATGGGGCTGCCGTCTCGTCGTTGCCTCGTCGTCTCTCCTGACCTGTGCTACTCTCTATATCCATGTCAATCATGGATGATGGATGGCCGTGCTCCCACGCCGCGCCGTTCTTTTCTCACTCCCCGCCGGATCCAAGCCTTCCAGCCCTTCCCCGTGGTGTGTTGCTCACCTGACGGTCACGGGCCCGAAATATCCAGTCCTCGATTTCTATTACCCAATATTGTGCTATCCTGAGCTAATGGCCAATGCCCCGTGCATGCCAACACGCTTTTTACCAACGTCCCTGGCATACCCTGGGTGGCTGGCCCCAGTGGCGCTCCTTTTTCCGCTTCTTCTTGCTCATCGCTCGGGCCCGCCTTGGAGTTTGGACCCATGAGGGCCCTAGCAGAGGTGACTCTCGCCTCCGCCGGGGGTGGCTCCCTCGTGGCTCGTAGAGTCTTCCCTAGGTCCAAGACGCTTTTATATACAGGCCCCGAGCCCCGATGCGCCTGGTCGCCCTCGTCTGTTCCCCTTGTTTTCTGCTGCCAAACTTTTTTCCCGACTCTGGAAGCCTAGATATAGATCTCATCTTGAGGTTTACAATTACCGATCAACTTAACCTGATTCTCTCCGAACCCTTGCGTCATCGCCCCCCGCCTCCATCGGCGTTGACTTGCTCTGATAATACGCACAACTCCGGATCCGGTAGCTCGCTCACACAACGCCACTGCTGCCCTCCGACTATCTTTTTCGAACCCTTAAGCCTTTGCCAACCGTTGGGTTGGCCGCCAAGTTTTATCATTTGCTTCACTGGCCTCACGATCATCGCTGAGACAGACGAAGCTTCTCTCTGACGAACGCAGCTGCATTCCTAACTCTTCGCACTCGACTGCTCCTTTTCCGCCCTTGTTAGGGTCGGCTGTCGCACTCCTCTATTTCTTTAGACCGTATGGCCGTCCCCCTTAGCCCTTCGCACCACGCGGTGCCTCACTTTGACCTGTCTGCCATCCTGAAGGCCAAGATGTCACGCCCCGACTCCCCCAACAGTAACAGCGACAAGACGGCCCGGTCGTCCTTCTCCTCCGTGAGGGAGAACGACGACGGCCTGGCGCAGACCTTTACGCGGTCTAAGATTTCCTCCTATACTCAAGGGCCGGAAGAGGTATTCGATGAATCACCCTCCGCTGAGATTCCACAGCCGTCGTTCCAGGCTCCTCTGACGCAGCCTCACAGTCGGCTTCATGGGTTTTGGTTTCCTTCGGATAATTTCCGTGGGTGGAAGCAGATCCCCATCAAGGGCAAGGCCGCCAGCCGCAGCTGCGAGGACCTGCACAAGTTGTCCATGACATGGAGCTCTCCAGCCCCTCCCGTTCAGAAGGTATCCCAAAACAGCTACGAGACCGGAACCTCTCCTCTCGAGCGTCTCCCCAGCGAAGTTCTAGGTACGTCAACTACCGAAGTCGGGGTCCTGGGCCCTCCTCCACCCTGGTCCCATTGTTCAAGACCCGTGCACTGACTTGTCGATCTCAGGTGCTATTATCGATCTTCTCGTCATTGAGATTCCTCCAAACGGCCTTACACCGCGCAATGCTGATTTGATGGCCCTTCTTCTGACCTCGCGATCTATCCACGCTGCAACCCTCAATACTCTCTACCGTCACATCACGATCCCTCACTCGAGAATCTTCCGCAAGTTCTTGGCGACCATCACTGAGTACCCTGCGCTCGCTTCTATTGTGCGGCGGCTGGACTTTAGCCACTTCAATCCCTCGACGATCTTCTCCACTGCGAGTGAGAGAGCTCAGACTCGAAACTTGACAACCGACACCCTGTTGAAATGTCTGGAGCTGACCCCATACCTACAGGAGTTTTTGGCGCAGGAGTATATCGACGAGGACTTGGGGCCTGAGGTTATTAAGAAACTGTTCTTCGATATGCCCCGTCTCCGAGCCGTCGACTTTTGCGGCTGCTCCTCCGCCTACTTCAAGAACTCCTTTGCGAGTCTGCTTCAGGCTCCCTGGCCCGAGTCGCTGTCGCTCACTCGGGTTTCCTTCCACAAATGCCTGAATTTGCCGGGCTCTGTCTTTGAGGCCATCTTGCCTCGGCTCGAGAAGGTCACTCATCTCGATCTTGCAGGAACCAGAGTGACAGACAAGGCGCTGCAGAGTTTGCCTGAAACGGCGAGACTCACTCACCTGAACCTGGCGAAGTGCAGAGAGTTGTCATCCGAGGTGGTCGTCAAGTTTATCACGACGCATCCTTCTATTATCCAGACGATCACTGTCCTCAGCCTCGCCACGAATGCGAGTAGCCATCTTCTGCTCGGCAAGGCTGACGTTGATGCCATCCTCCCTTGTCTGCCACCCACCATTCGGTCGCTGAGTCTCAAGGGAAGCAGGATGGATCCCTCTCAGATCCCACTGCTCACTCCTGTTGTCCAACACCTGGAGGAGCTCGCTATCGGCCGAGGCCTCGATCTCCGCGATATCCACCAACTCTTGTACCAAACCCAAGATTGGATTCCCCATACTCTCCGATACCTTGATGTTTCCGACCTGGATACCATCATCGGAAGTGCCAGCGCACTACTTACCCCCGCCTCCGCCCCGCTGCATGTTATTGAGCTCGAGGAGCGCGCTTATGAACGAGCGGCCAAGGCGAAGAAGAACCTCGAACGCGTGGGGTGGACGCCAAAGGAGTTTGGCAGCCGCTACTGGCTAGTCCGCATGAACTCGGACGGTACTACTATCGACAACGGCGCCCGGTGGTGGAAGCTGGGCGCTGAGAGCTGGGGTATGAGGAAGATTCCGGTAGCGGAGGCCGACGTCGGAGGCATGTACGGCACATTCATGTTCGGCCGACGGCTGTAAGAAGTCAGCCGCCGAGGACTATGCACGATTTGCAGCAGCATGATTTAGACGGATCTCTACTCTGTTCGATTCAAGGGTGTTTGGGTACGGGTTTGACGGTTGGGTTTGATTGTATGTTGGTCAGATATCCCGGCGAACAGTGTTGAAAATTAGCGGTAAAAGCAAAGTCATTTTGATGTGGAAGCGTTTGACACAGGAAGATGACGAGAGAAAAAAGTAAATAATCAATAATAACTTTGATGAACCGGTCAATATTTGGTATCGTGGTATCCTCGCTGGCAATTGGGAAACGTCGTAGGCTTTACCCCTTGAAGCTGGCTTTATGACAGTCATTCATGTTCTGGTTGAGCTAATTCAACCGAGTAGCGTCCTATCAGAGGCAGCCATATTCTCAAGAATGACTATGCATTCATCTATGCGGTACGGAGTATACTGAACTTGTTCTCGATAAAAAGCTTCGTGGCCCTTGCATTCTCCCCTCTCCATGTGGCAGCACTGGTTCAATCATGGCGCAAGCTTTGCTATCTCTTTGACAGTGCTAAGGCTACTCCGAGGTACCTTAGTCAGCAGTGGACGAATGAGAGCAGCTCCTAAGTCATCCAACCCAATTAGGACTCAATGTGGAACCGAAAGTACATCAGAGTACCTACCTACCTAGCCTTAGCAGATGGCAGTGCATGTCTGTGGCAGTGGCCTACTTCACGTGACCTCGGACACGGAACAACAAATTCCCGTGGCAAACAAGCCTCTTGCGACGTAACCGCGCTGAGCGTGCCTTGCTCCTCGACAAGCTCCAACTCAACGATTATCCAAGCCTTGGTGCTTCAGCCGCATCGCCATGGCTCCCAAACAGGACACACCCTTCCGCTCGGCGGACATGAGCATGGTTCAGCTCTACGTCTCCAACGAAATTGGTCGCGAGGTCGTAACAGCCCTCGGCGAGCTTGGCCTCTGCCAGTTCCGAGACGTAAGCTAGGGTTCATCAATGCCTGCATCGGCAATTCCAGCTAATCAGTTGCTTTCATCCAGCTCAACGAGAATGTCAGTGCCTTTCAGCGCACTTTCACTCAAGAGATCCGACGCCTCGATAATGTTGAGAGACAGCTGCGTACGTCATCCCTAGGCAACCACGAAAGCCCCTCTAACAAACGACAGGATACTTCTACGCTCAGATGGACAAGATTGGCATCCCGCTCCGGAAGCTGGATCTCGACGTTGAAAGACTTGCCTCGCCATCGACCTCCGAAATTGATGAGCTTTCCGAGCGAAGCCAGAAGCTCGAACAGCGTGTCTCTGCCTTGAACGAGAGCTACGAGACTCTGAAGAAGCGTGAGGGCGACTTGACGGAGTGGCGCTGGGTTCTGCGTGAGGCTGGCAGCTTCTTCGACCGTGCTCACGGAAACGTCGAGGAGATTCGTGCTTCGACTGATAACGATGATGCCCCCCTGCTCTCGGACGTCGAGCACAACCAGGGAGGAGCTGCCGAAGTCGAGCGATCTTTCTCTGGTATGAACATTGGCTTTGTCGCCGGCGTCATTGCTAGAGACAGGGTTGGTGCCTTCGAGCGCATTCTTTGGCGAACTCTGCGAGGCAACTTGTACATGAACCAGTCCGAGATTCCCGAGCCGCTGATTAACCCCACCAACAACGAGGCTATCAACAAGAATGTCTTTGTCATCTTCGCTCACGGCAAGGAAATTCTTGCCAAGATCCGCAAGATCTCGGAGTCTATGGGCGCCGAGGTCTACAATGTTGACGAGAATAGCGATCTGCGACGTGACCAGATCCACGAGGTCAACAACCGTCTTGAGGATGTTCAGAACGTTCTCCAAAACACCCAGGCGACTCTTCAGGCGGAGCTTAACCAGATCTCACAGTCGCTGTCTGCCTGGATGATTCTCATTGCTAAGGAGAAGGCTGTCTATAACTCTCTCAATAACTTCTCGTACGACAGCGCTCGCCGAACCCTTATCGCTGAAGCTTGGGTTCCTACGAACGATCTGCCTCTGATCAGGACAACGCTTCAAGATGTCACGAACCGAGCCGGTCTCTCTGTTCCTTCCATCATCAACAAGATTCAAACCAACAAGAAGCCGCCGACTTATCTGAAGACTAATAAGTTCACTGAAGGCTTTCAGACTATCGTCAACGCCTATGGTACTGCCACCTACCAAGAAGTCAACCCGGCCATTCCTGTCTTTGTCACTTTTCCTTTCCTGTTTGCTGTCATGTTTGGAGATTTCGGCCACGCCATCATTATGCTCTCGGCGGCGCTTGGTATGATTTACTGGGAGAAGTCGCTCAAGAAGGTCACATTTGAACTCTTTGCGATGATCTTCTACGGTCGATACATCGCTCTTGTCATGGCTGTTTTCTCTATCTTCACCGGCCTCATTTACAACGATGCCTTCTCCAAGTCGATGACTCTTTTCCCTAGTGCTTGGGAATACAAGAAGCCCGAGGGCTACACCAACTCCACCGCTATCACTGCTACTTTGAACGATGATGGCTACCGCTACCCGTTCGGTCTGGATTGGGCCTGGCACGGCACTGAGAATGACCTTCTCTTCAGCAACAGCTACAAGATGAAGATGAGTATCATTCTGGGTTGGGCGCACATGACGTACTCGCTTGTCTTCTCTTACATCAACGCCCGCCACTTCAAGAGGCCCATCGATATCTGGGGTAACTTCATCCCGGGCATGATCTTCTTCCAGTCCATCTTCGGCTACCTCGTTATCTGCATTATCTACAAGTGGTCGGTGGACTGGCTTGGAACCGGACGCCAGCCTCCAGGTCTGCTGAACATGCTAATCTACATGTTCCTCCAACCCGGAACTCTGGACGAGGAGCTGTACTCTGGGCAAGCTGCCGTGCAAGTTATTCTATTGCTTCTGGCGTTTTCTCAGGTTCCTGTACTGCTCTTCCTTAAACCTTTCTACCTCAGATGGGAGCACAACCGAGCACGTGCTAAGGGCTACCGTAGCATAGGTGAAACCTCCCGAGTTAGTGCTTTGGATGGCGACGATGATGAGGGGCAAGGCAACGCCCAAGGCAACAGCTTAGATGATGACGGCGAGGGGGTTGCTATGATCTCTCAGAACATTGATGAGGATCACGAGGAGTTTGAGTTCAGCGAGGTTATGATTCATCAGGTTATCCACACCATTGGTAAGTCGCTTCCTAGTGAGGGTTGTAGTTATGGCGCTAACAAGCCTACAGAGTTCTGCCTCAATTGTGTTTCTCACACTGCTTCCTACCTCCGTCTTTGGGCTTTATCTTTGGCTCACCAGCAGCTGAGCATCGTGCTCTGGAGCATGACTCTCGGTCCTGCTCTGATAACTCCCGGCGTTGTTGGTGTCATTATGATCGTCGTCTGCTTCTTTATGTGGTTCTTCTTGAGTAAGTTATGCATACCCAAGCCATACACGAGCATCTTACTAACCGGGCCCCCAGCCATTGCTATTCTTGTATGTATGGAAGGAACCAGTGCCATGTTGCATTCTCTACGTCTTGCATGGGTCGAGTCCTTCTCCAAGTTTGCGGAGTTTTCGGGTTGGTCGTTTGCGCCTTTCTCGTTCCAAACCCTGCTGGATGAGTCGGAAGAATTGAAGGATTATTTGGGATAATACGGGCGGCTTGAGGAATGCTCAACCATTTGCTATAGTAGTAGACTTGACTTTTTTATTGTACCATAGGTAACATAGTGCAACCTTAGAAATACTGGCTTGAGCCATGTTCTTTGACTCTTGAGTTCTGCTAAACCAACGAAACGACTCACATCCTGGTTGAAATTGCAATTTTGCCTTCGTAGTGCATCCCGTAAATGCAGTCTTGTAGCTGGCCCATCCTTCAACCCCAAAGCGGCGCCGTCACCTCGACAGCCCGCTCCACGACAGCTCTAACTCTGTCGGCAAATACTTTGTTATTACACTCGACCTCGAGGTCCTCCAACCACACTGTCGCGGCCATCCTATCCACCTTGATCGACACTCCAGGCACAGGGATACCGATCTTGTGCAGTCGCTCAATCTCCTTGCGCTGCCTCTCCTCGAGCTGCGTATCCCCCTCCCCATCCTCTTCCGTTTTCATCGCATCCTCATCCTCCTCAGCTTCCTTGATCTTCTTGTCAGACACCTCGTCCTTGGGTAGCGGGGGCAGCTTGGGCGTCGCGACGGGGGTGACGTTGTCCTGGCCGAATTGGGCCTCGAGGAACCACAGCAGGCGCTCGAGGCGCTCCTCGGGGGTCGCAGAGTGGTGCGGGTTTGCGGCGTGGAGCTCGTGTGTATGGGAGTGCTTGGCGGAGGAGCGTTTGACGGCAGCAGGGGAGCTCTCGACAGAGAAGAGGACGGCCATGATGGAGTCGGCGATGCCATCGTTGAGCATGTTGCCTTCCCATTCAAGCTCGACCTCACCGTTTGTACGGTACCGAACTGAAACGCAGCCCATGACTAGATATGCTGCGACGAGGCTGGCGACCTCTTCATCTGCCTCCTCTTGCTTGGTTTCCTCGCCGTCAGCGGCCATATCAGCATCCCCGTTCGTATGGCCGATCTTGCCACGGTGCATCTCAGGCAATTCCTCGATAGTGCCGAATGTACCCTCAAGAGCCCACTTGACAAGGTCGATGCCCGCAGCGCTGAGGGTGAGCCGCTGCTTGCAGGTGATAGTGGTGGTGTTGAGGCCAGCGTACTCGCGCAGATCCTCAGGTGCCATAAGTGAAAGCTTGAAGTCGTTTTGCACGAGCACACCAGTGACGAGAGGAGGCACGGCGCTCGTGTCGGGATGGATGTTCTGGGGTGGCTGGATGGAGGCGAGCTTGCCTACGACTTTGGCGGTCTTGTCGGCCTTGAAGGGGATGCGGAGCTCTTCGCAGTTGCGGGGGGAGTAGACCTTGACCTTTGCAGTTTTGTTCGCGTTGAGAGAGAGAAGCTTGGACTTGAGACGCATCATGTTGTGTTGTTCGCCGTGGACGAGAATCTATGGTAAATATTAGCTTGGGGCTCATTAGTAGAAAAGCAAGGAGGACATACAACCACGGGCGCCGCAACCTCTTCGATGAACTCGCGGTTCTCGACACCATCGACGTGGGCAGCAAAGGAGTATTCTTGAACGCTGCATCGTCGGGGAATCAGGACCTTCTCGCCGTCACCTCCAGGCATACGACGAGCGCCGGCCATGCTGCGAGACATGACAGCTTGGATCTGATCGGGCTCTTGCATGATCTGCTTGGCCATGGTTCCTTCGACACTGTAGCCAGTGATGATGACACCGTTCTTCTCGCTCGGGGCCCAGCGTTCCAGTAGTTCACGGCTGACACCGTTTTGAAGCATACCAGGACTAGCAAGCATCACACAACCGCCAACGTCGTCGAATCGGTCGAGGTTTTTGAGAGATCGGATATATTTGAAGTCCCAGGGTCCGCCCTTGCCGGCTCCATCTCCAGACGCTTCAGCCTCCGCCATTCGCTCACGGAATAGGCGCTTGATGTTGTCGTTCATGGCGCCAACGTAGGTCTGGTAAACAAGCATACACTTCCTCGCCAGGTTACTAGCGTAGTAAATGGGGTATCTCTGGAAATCAGAATGCTTGCCCCAGTATTCGTCCAGAATTAACAGAAGCTCCTGGGCTCGACCGAGAGCGAAGACTGGCATGAGGACACGGCCGCCTCGGTTAAGTATGCTTGTGATGGACTTTATGAGGGCCTGTTCTCTCTCCAGACGAGGAACGTGTGAGGCAATACCATAGGTCGATTCAGTTATGAGAACATCAATCTTGACGCCCTTGGGGACCTCAGCTGAGACGAGATGTCGATCTTGTTCGCGCGAGTAGTCACCCGTAAAGAAGATGTTGAGGCCGGCAATCTCGATGAGGAACATAGCTGCGCCAAGCACATGGCCGGCCGGGTAAGGAGTGATTCTGATGGAGGAAATGGTGTGAGTAGTGTGATAGTCGATAGCCTCAATCTGAGGGAATGTGTTCAAATGATCTTGTTCTGTGTAGACAGGTTGTGAGGTTGGATTTGATGAAGTGTTGCCAACTCGGACGCTGTCCTGAATAAGCCATTTGTAGATGGCTTTGGTCGGATGTGTCATGAATACGCGCCCCCTAAAGTTCGTCTTGGCAAGTACATACGGCAACGATGCCGCATGGTCGACGTGGAAACTATGCATGGTTAGCTGGGATCCCCAGGGGATTGCTTTTGCCAAGGTAGAGGTCGGCGACTGGCGATTCAGGACAGGACGGCATCACAAGGACGAAGAGCAAGGGCGTAGGGAAGCGGGAAAGACTGTATTGTATTGATCTGGCATACAAAGCGAAGATATCACGCGAATACGATACTGGTCGCGGGCAAGCATTGTCCGTTCCGTCACATAACAGCAAAGTCGTCCTTCGCCCTGTCCAGCCTATCTCGTCGCAGGAATTGGGAGGAAGGGGGCGCTTACTGGCTGATGAGGAGCACGTCGACGGTGCTGAGATCGAAGTCGTCGTAAAACGGGAGTGCAGCAAGCCCATCGTATGCAGGGTGCTGGCCGGCATCGAGCTGGCGACGGCTATTAGACGAGTCCGTAATGCGCACGTTTGAATTCGTCTCGGACGCTTGCTTACCATCACTGTCTTCCCCTTATACTGAATAATGTGACATGACCGCCCGACTTCGTTACCGCCTCCCAAGCAGAGGAACATGAGCTCGTCCGAAGGATCTACGGGCTCCTCTGCGGCGGCCGCGTTCATCGCGGACGCCTTTCGCTTGGATGCCATTGTTGCGCAGGCGCCTGGTGTTGATCACTACTCACATCGGCGAAGAAAGGCCCTAGAATGTCAATACAGAACGGCTCTGGACCACGGGCACACGTAAAGGGCCGTGGTTCACGAAGGACGACAATAGGCAATAAATCCTAACAAAGATAAGGGTGAACGCGCATCAATGGACGGATAAAGACCGGCGTTTGCCTTTTTCAGGAGAGGAGGCTCTGCTCACGTGACTTTAAAACTACGCGACCTCCGTTTTGCAGGCGAAGCTCCCTTCTCCATAGCCTCCCCTAGCAAAACACCATCTCTGCTCAACGACGATAGTCAACCCCTTCATCTCGCGGCGCAGCTTGTCTGCATTTTATCCCCGAAATTCTCTTGCGCGGAACGCATCGCCAACTTTCCCGAGGGCCCCGCCGAGACTGAGCGCGTCGAATGGGAGGCGTCGCGACCAACGTGACAGGCTCCTCTGCCTGCTGAGCTAGCTCTCGACTGTCTTTGGTCTTCCTCGCCTCTCGCTCACACCTCGGTGACCTAACTTCGAATTCGTCGACATGGCTCAACCTCAGCCCCAGGCGCAGGTGCCGCCGCGCGCATTTTCTCCGCCACAGCATTCTCCCTCACCCGCCGCGTCACAGTCGAGCTTTGCACTCCCGCCGCAGAAACGAATCCGAACTGACGGTCCTTCGTCGCAACCCGACTCGCCTTATGCTACATCTCCTTATGCCGCGAGTCCCGGGGCTACCGGAACGCCCCCTGCTGCTACAGGATCGCCTGCATATGCGCAGGGTCCTGCTCTGCCACAACCATATGCTACACCTTACACCAACGGGCACACCACAGCCGGTCTCAATCTTCCAGATACACGACCGAACTCGACGCCTCCGATTCAGACACCACACCATCCGACGCCCGTGCCCCAATACACCACCGCGATGATGACACCTGCGCCTGCTGTGGCTCCAGCCGTTGCTCCAGCTCCGGGACCTGGTACCATGGGACCTCCACAGAGGCCAGCGGAGCGCCCTACTAAGGACTATGAATACGATGTGACAGATTCACTTGCTGGTACCGGCATTGATCTTCGTGCCGAGGAACAGTACATGAATGATCTCTACGCGACCGGTTTCGACGAGGCCAGGACAGGCTTTGCCCACCACCCACCGGGGGCCAAGACGAGTTTCTACGGCGCGGGCCCGGCCAACCAACCTGCCCAGTCAACACATGACCAGGCACAGGACCAGTTTACAGCGCAGCAGGCTGAGAGAGCCTGGTCGGAGTCTTCGATGCGGCTTGCAGTGCAGCGGACTCAAGAGATAAGTGATCCGTTCCTGCTTGTAGCCATGCTGCATCAACGTGCGGACAAGATTGCAAGAGAGCATCATCTCTCCCTCAATTTGGATCTGAAGAACAACAGTCAGACGATGGGAAAGATGAGACTTCCGGAACAATTCCCCCAACCAAAGGTCACTGTCAGGGTGAATCCTGGCCCTGACTCAACTATGGTTCATACGACAGGATCATATATCCCCCAGGATGCCTATCTGGTTGACCAACTCGCGTTGATGTCCATCGCCACAAAGCAGAGGCTTCGAGAGTTGGTGGAGGATGCACATGTGGTGGCGTCGAACCGACAGAAAACATCACACGGTGATGTACCCGAAGACTGGGCGCCAGCGGCAGCGCCCATGAATGCAGAGCCTTTGGAGCCTATCGAGAAGCCCGCTGACGGAGTCGATGGAGCTGGAGAGGAGAGTGCGAATGGGGAAAGCACGAATCCACTGAAACGTGAGTATAACCAGAGTAACGTGCTCACTTTTATGCTCACATCCTACAGGGTCCAGCGATGCAGCTGGATTGACAAACGGTGCTCCGCCCGTCAAGGTGCCAAAGATGTCGTCTTATATGACGGCTACGATGCGTGAACTAGCGCGCCAGGAGCGTGACTGGGAAGAAGCACGACTGCGCAAACGTCAAAAGCGTAAGGACGGAATACCCGACTCAGGAAACACGACTTCGCGTGCCGGTAGTGTGGCACCTGGTACTCCTGGCGCCGCAGCTCCGGAACCCCCAAAAGCTATGACCAAGAAGGAAATGAAAAAGAATCAGCAGCTCAAGGCGGCCGAAATCGACAGTCACCAGAGCCAGAACACCACCAGTAGCATCTTTGCTGGCTTCGGAGGCAAAGGAAGTCTGTTTGGTAAGAAGAAGACGGGCAAGACGTACGATTGGATGCAGGTTGGCCGTGGAGGCAGTGGGGCTAGCACTCCAACGAGAAACGCGCCCGGGCTCGGCAAAGGACCGGGAGGCTCCGGAGCTGCTCCGGCACCGGCGAATATTGCCATGACGACTGAGGGACGCAACCGTCTCGGCACATGGAGAGAGGACAAAGAAAAGGGTAGAAACATCCAGCTACGTGACTGGGTCACAGTGCTCGAGAGGGATGGACGAGAGCTCAGGGCACTTCAACGGGCCTATCTGACCCTGGATGCTTCATATCCCAGGTAATAACATTTTAAAGGGGTGAGCAATGGAAGCGGACAGAGAGTGGGAAAAGGAGAGAATTGGACCACCAGGGCTAAGAGGATTGGGGAAAGATACCCTGCAACGTGTATGTTTTGTGAGTTTACTAAGCCCGGCGTTTATGTTTGAGGCATAGGGAAAGGCAGTTTTTTTGGCATGCACTGCAGAAAACAACGCGAGAAGCTAAGCATGGGGACAATGACTTTGAGATTAAGGGAGCCCAGTGTTGCTGATGCACACATCACGAGCATGGCCATCCCACGTGTATTTTTGAGCCTTCATTATTGGGGATGAAGCCATTCAAGCCAGGCTTTACAGAGTCTAGCCGGCGAAAGAATCGTATAGGGAGGGGGGGGGGAGTGCAGGGAGAGAATAAAGAAGAAAAAATCCGGTCTCAGACTTGTGAACATTCTCGGTGGTGATAAGAGCATTCCTAAGTGATATCGAGGGAGAGAGATGATGTGCATCTAGAAGTGGCTGTTGGTGTATTTTAGTCAATGACAAGTGCCTCACCTCTTGTCCGGAAAAGTGGGACTATAGTGGGATCACGTTTCCCTTCTCCATGGTAACTCATCATGAGGAGACTTGCTAGTAATTTTCGACAATTCTTTGTCAAACCATAAGTCAGTTGGGCTTTCAGACGAGGTTGAGAATTCTTACAAGTTCCAGCCCCCCTCCCCAGGATAGCTGATAGCCCACATTTCCCAATTAAGCTGTCAAGCATTGCACAAGACATCCATAATAACCTCCACCGGTAGAGAAGCGATCAAAGGGAGACGGACACAGAACCCGAAAGACCCATTGCAGCGATCTTGATCATCATGGCCATTGCCGTTAGTTCTTGTCTCTGACCTCCAAGACATCGGGGTGGATCAGGTTCCCTTGCTTGGAGAGGAACTGTTGGTACGGCCTAGAGCTAACGAGTTCCCGTAGGCAGTCGGCCAGATCTGCGCAACGGTGTCGATCGAGGCGAATCTGGAACAATGTGTCAGATTGGTGGGAAAGGCGGCGCGTGGAGGTGCCAAGGTGAGTGAATGTCTTGATGATATCTGACTGGTCGTGAGAGGTTGAGGCGCGAGGTATGAAGGGCGGAGGCTGTGGGACAAGTGTTCAGCCATGGAGACTATCCCTTTATCGAGATTCGAGTCTACCTAAGGGGAAAGAGTTATCAGATCTCAGATAAGGGCACGCTTGATCTAAGATCGAGACGCGGTTAGTGAGGCCGTGAGACATACGCAAGGGCAGGTTTTCTGAGACCACTTACACCCCCAACCCAACTCATACCCTATCTCAAGCTGTCTCTCTATTTTCCCGCTCCCATGTCTCGCCTTCTCCATAAACGGCTATACCTCACTCTCCACGTCCCAAGATCTTGCTCACACGGTATACTTACAGCTTCATCGCCAGGTACTCTTCCTCCCAGAGGCGTCCGACTACATCGCACCCGATGGCCAGACGTCTCTCCAGCTCGCAGAGCCGCAGTCGACGTCACCCTTCGTAAAGGGCCTCCAGCAAGCAGCACGCGAGAACCGCGTAGCCGTCCACGTGGGCATCCACCACCGAGGCGAAGCCGAGGCCGACGGCCAGCTGAATAAGGTGCTCAACCGGGCGCTATACATCAACGCCGACGGCAGCATCAACGACGCGGCTACCTACGACAAGCTGCACGTCTTTGACTACGGCTCCCTCAAGGAGAGCGCGACGGTGCAGCCCGGGCTGGGGGTCACGCCGCCCTTTGACTCGCCCGTCGGCCGCATCGGCAGCCTCATCTGCTTCGACTTGCGCTTCCCGGAAACGGCGGTCCTGCTAGCGCAGCCGGGGCCCAGCAGTCGGTGGAAGAGCCGGCCGGCCCAGATATTGACGTATCCGAGTGCGTTTACGCTCCGCACGGGGGCGGCTCACTGGGAGACGCTGCTGCGGGCGCGGGCGATCGAGACACAGAGCTATGTCATCGCCGCAGCGCAGGTGGGACGGCACAATGAGAAGAGGGCCAGCTGGGGCCAGAGCATTGTGGCTGACGCATGGGGAAGAGTCGTGCTCAAGCTCAAGGGCGTCGTGGATGTGAGGCCAGGTGGAGATGTGCCAGAAGGGACGGCGGAGAAGGGAGCAGACGGGGAGATTGGGTTCGTCGAGATTGACCTCGATGGACTGGAGAGAGTTCGGCGCGAGATGCCTCTTCACCGGAGAAGGTAAGTATCTTGTTCGGTTCTGTTTGCAGTGTCTGCTCAGCCTTGTTAGATGAGCGCTTCTTTATTTGTCGTTCTTTGTCTTGTTGATATCATGCAATGTGGCTGCCGTTACTGACCAGTACTCTTTCACAGTGATGTGTATCCGGAGTTGACCTCCAATTGCCCCTAGGCTTCTGCTTCAATACCGAGGCATAACAGTTCGACGCTGCCAAGCCATCTCGCAATGCAATCACCAAACAAGCCTGTTTCCCTACAAACGGATACATATCTGTCCCAGAGTACCGGGTCAGCCAAGGCGACCAAAGGGATCATTTCCGCCTAGAAACGTGCTAGAATAGATGATTGGATAGACAACCGCCCCCACGCTCAAGGGCATATGTTTGCTTGATCGCTTCGGTGGCTAGGCCAACCCACCCGCGCCATAAGCTGTCCACCGGTCCCGTGACAATAGACCTTGGGCATCATGTCCTGAAACCCGGCCGAGAGATTGCCTATCTCCAGTGCGAAGACCGACGTGTCGGGACAGATTCACGCCCTAAGTACCGGACTGTTGGGACGGCAAACCGGGGTATCTGGTTCCGCGGGACCATGGACGCAGCAGAGGTGCTTCCGGCTCAATGGTTGCGGAACAACGGAAGGGCAGGGAGAGGTGTATGGGCTGAATCAAGCGCCGAATGGCAGTCGATCCTGACAATGTGTAGAGTTTTCGTAACTCATACCCATGGATGAAAAGTTAGAAGATACGGAAACGAATAGAAGAAGTGCCGAAATGAAGATCTGTATTTCAGGGTCTGCCCAAGGTTCTCGGATAACCAGCCCCAGCGTATTACACCAATTTGGGCCGATCATGACACCCACTTCTGGGGATGTAGCCGTAGCTGTTCACGTGCCGTTCCCTCGGTTTCTCGATCCCTGACGCAACAAACCTCTTCCGCCTTTGCTGCTCCCCGGAGGGATTGAGCGTGGAGAGGAAAGAGAAGTCTGGAAACTTGGATCTTGTTGATCTTTTCCGAGTCCAGCAAACCCGAGTTGCTACCTAGGTAAACTAGGTAGGTACCTCTGTAAAAAGGGCTGGGTTATGGAGCTTGGCAGGGCAAATGCTGGCAGGGCTCTCAGCCCCCGTCATGTATCAGTCATTCTTCACGGGCTACCATGGCAATTCAATAGAAGAGAGTTTACCTTATACTTTGCAGCACGGCCAGATGATATATTCTAAATGTTTCCAACGGTACTCCGTAATCGCAGTGCAATCCTAAAATTGTATTTCATAGAAGTCGCTGTCATAGTGCTGCATTCATTCTCTTATTCTCCAAAGACACAATGATGAATCTCGACTGCCTTCTTGATCAACAACTTAATCTCGCCTCTGCCTGTCGCTGTCGTTGCCGCTTAGCCTTCATCTTGACCTTGACCCTGGCCCTGGCCCTAGCTCTGAGCGTGGCAATGCCAGGTTTCTTCATTCACCTGTGGATTCCGCACCGTAAACTGCCAGCTATCCCTTGATGCCATCACCACACCCCCTCCCTAGCTCGTCCTCCTCCCAGCCACACATGCCCCTTCCATCCCCTCCCTGTCCATGCTAGATTCCCTGGCTTTCCATCACCACTTTTCTCTTCTCGCCTGCTCGTCTAATGTCCACCCCCTTTGCCTGTCCCCACTGCGGCCCCTCGTCCCGAGTCCCAACGCTTCGGTCCCGGGTGCCGCCTGCATTAGTCCGGCGTCGCACCAGGTTGAAAAGAGGCAAGAGGATCCCCACTGCAGGAAGGTACCTCGGTACGTACTGGTACCTCAGGAGCAATCCATGGAATGGAAGGCTGTGCAGCTGTGCCTCCCCCAGAAGCAAAGGGGGAGAAAACGAGCTGTCACTGTCATCTTGCATTAGCTGAGGTGGCCCGATTCCTTCCCCCCTCCCGGGGTGACCCCTTCCTTCCTTTCCTTCTGGCGCCGCTCCAGAAGGTTGCTTTTTTTCCCTGATGCTTTCCGCCTTGCCCACACTTCAGGCTTCAGTGGCTAATTCCTTGTTGCATTCACAAGAATGAGACTCATCATTTGTTCCTTTCCCAGCGACATCCAACCAAAGATCCATGTGAGAGGGAACATTGTTGCGAGACAACAAGATGATCACATCTATAGTTTTGTTCCCGCTTGAACTTTGCTTCTCTTCCCTCTCGCGTACTACGCAATAGTTTTGTACCTTTTCGCTTCTTTTCATGATATCTGATCCGGACCAAGGGCGTCTCCGACTGGATAGTTCTGGTCTTGTTGGTACGACCTCGTTCGCGGCTCGGATCGCTTGTGATCCGTTCCCAGTGCGAGTCGCGTCGGCCAGCCAAATCGCCGATCCAACCGGCGCTGCTTCGCTTCACCTCGCTTCGATCCGCGTCGCGTCTCGTCTCGGTAGTTGTCGTGGTTTTGCAACAAGTCCTCGAGCAACCTCGAGCAGTAATTGTCACCAGGGGCTATCTTAGCTTCCCGTCGCCTCGGCGGTTAATCCAGAGACAAGGGCGTTTCACGCAGAGTGTAGCAGTTGAAGTGAAGCTCGCCAAGGAGACTTGACGCGGAACGAGCCTCGGCTGTTCCACCTTGTGTCACAAGCGCGGCCTCTTTACTCAATCTACTCTGTATCCGTACTCAGTATCCGTACTCATCGCATAGATATTGGGATTTGTATACCTCAAGCATATGTAAACGACGGGACCGTTTGGTGGCAGATTGATTGCGCGGGTTACAGGCGCGGCATGGGGGAGCATCAGCGGGAGTGGCATGTTTATCAACCAACTGTTAGCCCATAATCCAACTTGAACGCCTGGTGATGGCGACCGAGCGTCATGATGAATGAACCTGCTGTACTGTGCCATTTCACATGTATTCGTTTTCGTATCATCGACATTGTCACTGTCACTGTCATCGTCATCGTCATCGTCATCATCGTGCTCATTCAGGCAGCTATCCTCGCGGCGCAATATGCCACCATCTAGACTCTGTTACAGAGTACGGATACGCACCTGGTTAGTATTCGTCTAGGCCCAACAAACAACAAAAAGATCAACGGACAACGGCCCACGAAACGGACGCGCAGCCAAGCCCAACGGGGATGCATCCGAACGCCCCAGGTCCCAAGTCCCAGAACTTAGCCGCCGTCCACCCTCCCCGGAACGCACTGGAAGCTTTCCCCGCAGGTACACAACTCGATCGTCCCTCTGGGCTGTTAGCGTTAGGTGTTTTGTCTGGATCTCTCTTCCTCCCCAGCGCCGGATTCAGCCCCGCGCCGCCGTCATCATTGCGTTTTCCAAAAAAGAAATTCCGGGAGTTTTATTGTTAAACTGGGTTCCTTTCCCCGGCCTTCGCCCCTGAAGTCAATTCCCCCAAAAACTAGGTTGGACCTTGTGTGTGCCTGTGTGTGCCCGTGAGCAAGCTGCCCGTTAACAGTACGTAACGTTAGTACGTAGGTAGCAAGCAATAAGCCCATGGCAATGACTCACAATGCCCCTGGGTGTCATCATTCCGCACGAGGCGGTTTTTGCTAAATTAACTTATATCCAACCATCAGCCCAACACTTTTCGCTCTGGAAACGACCCGACAGCTGTTGCTGTTGCTTTGTTAGCTGGCCGCCCATGAATGACTTGTAAATTACTCGCTGCGGCCCAATCTTGGTAGGCCCAGGGGACAACTCTATTTTGCCTTTCAAGGTTCCCTTAGTTTCTACCTAGGTAGGCTTGTTTCCTCGTGTTTCCCTGCAATCACCAGCGTAAATCTTTCTCCATCTACCAAATGTAAACATTCCAAATCTGGGGCCTCCCAACGAGTCCCTCCCGTCTCCCGTCTCCCCTGGTGAGTAGCAAACAAACCTCCCCCAAGTTCTCGGTTCCCCCTCGTCACCACCCGTTGTCCCGTTACACAAACTGCGGCTCCGAGCATGGCAAACATGTTCTCGCCCAAGTGATTTCCTCCCCACTCAAGTTATCTCGCCTCGAGGTTCCCAAATAAGGCAAACACGGCGAATCGATTTGGAACTGAAAATAGACTTTCAAATGTGTTTTTGAAGTGAATACATTATTTGTAATGTCTCATAGCCGAGGACGTTGCTTTTCCTTGCGCTGTGTAGCTAGCTGTCTTCCGTCTCATAGATACTATACAATCTAGAGGCTGAAAGGGGGAGAAAACTCGAGAGGGTATCGTCTATCAATGTCCTGAGTCCAGCCCAAGTGCTTAACACGGCCAAAGCATCCTTCTTTTCTCCCCCTTCCTCAATCCTCATCCAGTAGTCTTGTACACCAATACAGAAATAGTACACGGGAATACCGGCCAACATGAAACTGCAAGAAATCCCATTGCTGTTAGCCCTCCCGCGAGGGAGCCAAGGCCAACAGCTAACCCAAACCCCATAAATGAAAAGGAAAAAGGAAAAAGGAAACGAGAGAATCTGGCCAAAGGGTAAACTCTGCAAGCAAGAGGGGTTGCGAAAAGAGAGCAAAAAGCAGAGAAAATGAAAAAAGCAAAATACAAATCCTCCAGGTCTATATGCAAGTGCCGAAATCAATATTTTCCCCAGCCGTTCCCAGTTTTTTGTAATACCTTTCCAAACCCTCACGTAGAGTAAACTCCAAAAATTGTCTTCATGGCAATCCATTTTCCTTGGCTCGCTGTCTGCCTCTCTCGATCTCGGTCTGTCTTCGGTCGTCTGATTGCAGATCGAGCCGGTTCACCAGTTCTTGTCTCGCCAGAGAGCAATCTGAGACATTCTCATCCCAGTTGAATCTGCATTCCATCTAAACACGCCCTTGACGTGAGTGATGCTGAAAGTTCAGATTGGTTATCGAGCGAGACGTGGAGACTGAGGACGGCGACTCGAGGCAAGGGCCGTCTAGACGCGTGGAAAAACGATGCCAGATGAAAGAAAAAATCAAATCCCAAATTTTGTCCCGTCTATGATCCAACGCCGCGTGCTGAGCGCAGATGTGTTGCGAATAAAATCCCAGGCCACAATGAAAATGAAAAATCGGCACTCATGATGATGGGTGCATCCGTTTTCCCAAGAAAATCCTCCCCTTGAATTCCGCTTGCTGCTGGGAAGCAAGGGATGGCTCCGAGCCGCAGTGTATATGATCTTTGACAGGAATGCGTATTAAAAAAGTGTACCGGAATGCATTAAAGCAGAGAGTAGCGCGGCTCCCAGCCATCAGATGATTAAATGGGGTCGTAATTGGGAATATCGCTCGAGGTCGAAAAGAAGATAGGCGGAAAAGGGGAAGCGCGCGTCTGTAGTGAACGCGGTGTCATGTCGTCGCCAGCAGGCCTAACCGCCAGCGTGGCCCAGCTTTGGCGTGGTCGTCAATCGCAAAGATGGTGATGTGTAGAGTTCATCCAACAATCCAAGCGAGAGGACTCTTTACCGCGGCTTGGGGCGCGGCGGGGGCTTGGGAACACCGGTTGTGTCGTAGGCTCCTCGGCCCATGTTGCAGGGGCTTGACGATCCCTCAATCATGGTTGATGTGTTTGAAAGAATGTGTAAAGGAGTGAGTTACTGAGTTGCTGGTCAGTCATGGTGTTGAAGAAGAGTCCAAATCACGATAGGTGGTGGGTGGATGGGCGGGCTTGGGGTAGATATGAAGAAAGCACAGCTATTCATGGCATCCCGGGAGAGATGGGGAAACGGCAGTAGCGCGATGTCGCGACAAGGAGGTGATTTGGGCAAGCGATTCTGACTCACAAGATTACTCGTCGTGGTGCGACGAAGGATATAGACGTATAGCGAGCGTGAGTGCGGATTGGTTCAGTGGACAAAAGGGACGGCGCAAGCAATGAAAGGCGACGAGAGAGCCGAATGGTGGCCAGGATGCGAGCGTCACCAATAAAATTGGAGTGTTTCGGAGACTGCGGCTTCGGTAACAGGTAGTCGACCTTGGCGAGAGACAAAGCAGACAGACGTCGACACCGGCGCGTTGGAAGAGGCAACACGAGCGAGAGATGATGTCGCAGGCGCAGATGAATAATGGGCGGACAGGTGCGTCTCTTGAGGTTGGGCGGAAAGGGGTTCGTCCGAATATGCTTTTGCGCAACGCCCAAATGAGGTAGACGATCCAATAAGGGGAACCTTTTTATTTGGGGTGACTCGAGCTTCCGTCAAGGATGGATCGTTGCCGTAATAGCTCTTTTGGCTCCAGCTACTTTCTCAGCTGGCAGTCAGGCACAAGGCACGCTGCAGAACCAGCGGATCGCTAGTAGGAAATGGTGGCGCCGGTCGGGCGGTCGAAAGAGAGTGGGTCAGACAACGGGGCCCGATTATTACGGGGGGTGGATCTTTGCTAGCTGGAGGCTTGGCTTGGGGATGGGTGAGGTGAGGTGATGTAAGGTGGGTAGGTGAGAGGTGACTGTGGGCGACGCGAGGCGTGTCGAGGCGAGGTAGTGGTGTTCTAGCCAAAGAACCAAATATGGATACAGAGTAAGTTTGACTATGTTGATGTTGTCGTCGATATCGTTCGCGTATGTGTATGTGTAAGTGATTCACTCTCAACGGGAAGAATAGAGGGATCGAGGAGAGGAGAGAGAGGGGATTAAGACAGGACGGGCGGATGGATGGATTAAAAGGGAATTGTAATAAAGGGAGACGTGAAACCATGAGAGAAGTTCTGGCCTGAGGAGGGAAGTGGGAAGCAGTCGGTTTTGTACAGACCACCACCCAAAAGGAAAATAGGGAAAATCTGAAGGGGTGTGGACAGCTTCCATTACGGTACCAACTCGTGAGCGCTCCGTATCGACTTCAAAATTGCTTGGGAAAATTTCCCTAGGGGGTCCGCGACCTGGGCGTACCTGGGGGGCCCTGGACAAAAAAGAACGAGCCTTGGAGCCAAAAGAAAAAGGGTGTGAAAAGAAGGGTACCTGGCTGGACCATGTTTCATGGCTCATCTTGCAGGGCCAATGCATGTCTCCACGAGGTAGCCTGTGGCTGCTGATGAGCACAGAACTGAGCTCGAGCTTCTTTGAGTCTTCTTCTCTCCGTCGCCCCAGGCTGGGCTTGCGATCCATGGTCTGCTGGCGTAACATTCATGGATCATGGTGCTGGCTCCGTCGCCCAGGGAGGCCATGGGCTCCATGAGAGCGCTGATCCGCACAACAACCATACGGTCAACAGCCGAAGGCCATTGCCCCCGTACCCATACATTGTGCCTTGCTCTGCTTGACTCTTGACTCTTGGACACCAGGGACACCCAGACCACCGGACCACAGGGGTTAGAAGCCGCTGGGACTTGCTACAAGGCGTGTGGCTCCGGGAGGTTGGAAAGTCAGAAGCCAAGACGTTTTCTCACCCCCGTCCGCAACTCATTCACGCCCCCCAATCCGCTCCCTCTCTGGGCGCCCTCTGCTGTTCCTGGCCACCTCCTGTCGCAGTGAACATTGCCCATCTTGGTACGGATAGGTAAGACGTTGGGCTGCAAGTAGGTTGAGTGTGACGTTGACAGCCCGTTAGATGGTGGCATGGCGGAGGTCCAGGCCAAGCAAGACCTACATCTACCAGAGCCACAAAGCCTATGAGCCCATTGTATCCGTAACAGTACTTGCTGCGGCTGCACAGCTCGCAGCCAACTCTCCTTTCAATGTCCGTTGTTAGCCACCACCATCATCGTTGTTGTCATGTGCATGCGTGCAGAGAGCCCAAAAGCCGCTGACCTCTCGGCCCCCCGTGGTGGATCACCCCCAGACGGCCGAGCCCAGCACCCAACCCGCGCCGGTGGAATTGGGAGATGGGACCGACGTCAGGCAAAGAGAGGTCCTCAACTGTACGGAGTACGGAGTACCCAGAGCTGTGCTAGGATACTGTGCACGGCCCGTCGTGAAAGTACCTCCTCGGCCAAAGTACCAAATGGTCGCTTCGGCCCCTTCCATTCTGGCGCTTCGCTGGTATGATATGGCCAGGGTCCGCCGTCCTCTCGGTGCTCCCAATTGCAACGATACCCCCAACATGGTGAACCCCTGCCCATCCTACCCGCTCAATTACCCATCATCCTTTCGTTTAACTCATCATATTTGCAACCTTGCGTTTGTCTTGCTTCTTCTCTCTTTGTCCTTGTCTGGTGGTGTACACACTAAGGATACTGCTGTCGTTTATGATAACCCTAGCTATTGTGCACCTGCAGACGCAATCAGTCAAGAATGTTCGAGCTTGCATCTTTCTTGTAGCTGCATACCGTTCATGTACAGCACGGAGTACTCCGTACCTTGCCGTCCGCGAAGGTGGAAACGCTCAGGCATGCAACATTGCTTTGTCTACAATCCCTCCATCATCATGCAGCTCCAAGCTGACGGCCATGCATGTGCCGGCCGCCGTCGGTAGAGGATCAAAGTCTTGAAAACCCCACACGTCTCATCTCTCACCTCTCATTTCCCATCTTGTCTCGTCTCGTCGCGAATATGAGGGCAGGACTTGTCAGGGCGCCTGCGGTAGACATAGCGTGTCAGTCTGGGTAACACGCAAAGGGTCTATGTCGCAAGTATACGTGTAAAGGTGGCCTATGATTCCTCTCCTGAATCCTATTGTCGTTGCAGGATTGTCACCATACGCTGGTCAACGTCGATGCGTTCCATGCTGCGGTTCAAAAGATATGGAAGCCCAACTGAGGCTGCCTCTATCTGCTTCAGTAAGATGACGTATCGGCTCAAGCTTTTCCTGCGCACAAGCGAAAGCGTATTCACCTTAAGTCATCACGTTAGCCATTGGTATCCAATGGCTAACATTGTTCCGCGTAGTCGTTCGTGCACGGGACTATCAGTACATCCTCCACCTCAAATGTTTCTCAAACAAGAGAAGATAAAAATAACTCATGCATCTCTGCAGTGCTCCCATCCACTGCACCCTAAGACCCCTTGTGGCCTGCGTAACGTTGTTGTCTTCCTGTTTCTTTCTGCCTCCGAGGAATAGTTGTCGTTCAGTTCGCAACACTTGCTGTCCCTGTCATGAGGGTCTGGTTGCTGAGCTTAACACACATATGGCCCATATTTAGCTACAGGTAACTCCGGACTCGGCTCGCTATCACCATTTGGTTCCGAACAGGTGGGTGTCACACAGACCGGCAATTGAGCTATGGCCCGATCGGCCGACTGCGAATTGCTGTCAGCATCAAACCTGAGACTCCTCGCTACCTTGCCCGGTCTCTGTACTCTGAAGGCGTGTTGGCAGGATCAGGCCCAATATCCGAGTATCCAAGAAACCCAAGGCTACATATCAATACATGTGTCCCGCCTGGTTAAAGATTTGAAGACGGCATTCTTTGCTGTAGTTCCCCTCGTACCGGAGACTGCCGTGTATCATGGACATAGTAGTTCCTCGGCCGAATCATCAGTCTGTTCTCGGTCATAACCATGCCGCCCCGCTTAGGATATGATACCGAATCCCAAGAACGCGGGACCTTTGGGGTAGACACATAATACCTCGCTGCCTAGCATCTGATATAAACCTTGGACCATCTGATGCTGAGGCGTTGGAGGCATAACTCCATGTTGGCGCAATTATTACATTAACTTACTATGTCATGACGGCTATACGGGCCACGTTGACTGATTTATTTTGAACGAGATTCATATGTTAATCAGATTGTCGTCATCTTCATGCGAACTTATTATGAAAATATCGAGGACCAAGGAATATGGCCGTTTCACATTCAGCTGCTACCAAATGAGACGTCGTAAGGTGATAAGTTCCGGGGATCCCTACCTATTCTTCGGAGTACCTTACCTTCCCATGGGACCCCATCCCTGCGTACCTTATGCAACGGGATTATTGCCGGTCTCGCCTAAGACTGGGTCACCGTCCCGTACATTGGCAAGTCTGTCAGTACATCACACCTCCTCTGCCGCTGTATCGCCATAATTCGCCGAAAAGACAATATCCCTTTTTCAGTTTTGTATCGTTACCGTAGGACAGTCGACGTTGAAGGCAAGGCAAACAAGCGTCAGTTAGGTATTTCTGGTCTTTGCCTGCGACGTTCAGTGGCCAGGTATGAAAGACTTGCGGCCAGGCTAACCGCCAGACCCGTGCTTACCACTCTGACTTTGTTTGCTCCGCGGGACGAACTTCTGGAAACTCCCAGGCCTAGTATCCCAGCGACTCGCTCTATCGTGGCCCTTCGCTTGGTGGGAATCATAGTGGGCCGATGGGGGCTGCATGGAAACTTTCCAGAAGGCTGTCAATCGGCATGAAACTCCACGCGAAGATACTTCGTACCGTGTCGGCGGTGGGTCGGTAAGTAACCGCACTGTATCAAAAGGTCAACGCTGAAGAGCCAGGGCTCGCGGTCCCCTAGCCTCGACCGTCAGCTGCCTCAACAGGTGCCTCCTCGGTCTGGGTTTCGTACCAGGCAATTTTGGCAGCCTTGATCTTGTGGAGACGTCCATGAATTGGGATGAACTGCCAACAACTCCCGTCCCGCAACTTCAGGGGTAGACGGATGTACACGCCGCCTTAGCGCGACCACACACGTTGTGGCGGCTTGCGCAGACCGTAGCGCCTCATCGAAGCCCCGAACCTTCGGCGTTCCTGCATTAGCCAATTTCCAAGCGCCATATTCGGTCTTGAAACAGGGGTTGATGCTGGAAACCAACCTTCACCCAGCCCTCTCATCGTCCCGTCAGTGGCATCCACATGTGGCGCTCTTCAATGGCGGTTCGGGAAGGTCTCGTTTTCAACCAACGCCAGGTGATTGGGACAGAGAAGGCCTATGGCCTCATTCACCAGCTGCCACGATGGTGCCGTTGTGTCATGTGACCCTTGATAGCCAACGCCCCTTGGATCCCTGCTACAGTGGGTGGAACTTAAATCCGACACATTT
>JABCKW010000827.1:0-77297 GCA_014824385.1 Fusarium cyanostomum
CATTCGCAGGGGCCAGGGCATCGTCCCTAAGTAGCTGATTCCTTCCAGTTCATTGGCAACCACCCCATTTCAACCATATGTGGCACGCCTGCCCCTCTCATTGGCCACCCTCTTATTGGGGCCTCTATTGTGGCCTCAGGCATAGATCCCCTCCTACTCTCACCCGCATTATTTATCTTACCAACCTCACCCACTTGCACGTGTTCACCCTCTTCCTCCGCCGCGTGACCCGACTTGTTCACCCAGTGCCAGCCCGCCCCAAGCTCCCGTCGACCTCCTCGCGCCAGCAAAAGAAGCGCCCTTTGGGCGAGATTTCCATCTCCTTGTTCCCCTTGTAACATAAAGACCCGCGCGTATTCGAACGCGTATCGGATTTGGAGGCTCTTCCCTTTTTCCTTTTTCTTTCTGTTAAATTTTGGGTCGGTTCGTTGAACGTTGTCGACGCGAACCTCTGGACTTAATCAACGGGACTCGCGCGATATCACGAGGTCGATCACGCCAAACACGTGAGACGAGAAACTCGTGATCTCCAGAGCCAGGCCCGCTGCACGCCTCAAAGCACATGATCTGGGAGGTATGTCGGTTCCATGCATCTCATTCATTCACTTCACGATGCTTTTACTCGATGCTCTGCGCGATGTCCTTCCCTTCCCTCTGCTCCATGCGCCGTGCAAAATATTGGCGCATTTTATCCCTCGGTGATGTTATCTGCCAAGTAGCCGCATCTTCATCACCACCGCCGCCACGTCCTCGCATCGCTTGCTATCATCATCAACATAATCATCGCAACCTGGTTCGAAACCTCATCTTTGTCGCATCGCCTGCCCGTCGCGCGCTTCGCAACCGCAACCGCAACCGTGCGCATCCTGACTCGAGTGACTGAATCAGCATCAGCACATTCTCTTCTTGCTCTACCGCTGTCCACATGACAGCCATCGGCGCCTCAGCTCCACCCTCGCTCAGTCACCCTCAGATCTCAAGTGAGACGAGGCCTGAAGACGCCTTCACTTGGTCCTCTACCTGCTACCACATCGCACCGCACGCTTCATTCACTGGCTAAATTCAGCCTGTTTGACAACAAGGCCAGCGCCTCTCATGTCCACGTGTTTCAGCTGGGACTTGCACTCAACCACAGTTGCTGGATTCTCAACAGCGTTACAACCAAGACTGAGCTCCCCCGGCTTTTGTCTTACTTTTGCGCTTCATCTTACCCATCTCTTACAACAGCCCCGTTCTAACTGCCTTGCCCTACTCAGATCTTTGACCGGTTGTCAACGTCTCTCATCTGTGGCCTCGACATCGTCAAGCCTTGCGTCCGGCCTTAACACTCCGGCGCACGCCTCTGATCGAAGAACCCCTACTGAAAACTATCCTTTTCTCGGCCTCTATCACCACACCTTTTGTCGCCTGAACCATGGCTGAGTCCGTTGTTATCGAACAGTCAGATCTTTCCGGCCTGACGGGCTCCCCCGGCCAGAAGCGGAAGCGCGAATCCGGTAGTCCCGATCTTTCAAGGAATAAGCGTCCCGCACCGGCCGCCCACATGTCTACCGATACCGCCTCCTTCATCGACAATGCCATCGAGAACCAGGTTGTTAACGCCAATGGCGTGAATGTCGCCGACTTCAACGCCCTGCAGCAGGCCGCCCAGGCTGATCACCCCGAGGCTCCGGATCCCGCCAGTGCTACCAGCACCGCCCAGGCTGCCCTCGGAATGTATCCTACCCTCCATGTCCCACCATCGACAGAAGAACAATTTGCAGCCCAGGCGACCGGCGACGGGGACCATGGCCATGATACTTCCTTCAACCCGGATGTGCCACCTCCCAATGTCGATGGCATTATGGATCCTCCTCCAGTCGCCCCCCCTCAGCACCAGCCTACGCCGCCCAACGGGGTTCAGCACCAACCACCGCGGTACAATCCTGCGGCTTCCAACCCGAAACCAACGGTTGGCTCGGAGGAATGGCACAAGATGAGGAAAGATAACCACAAAGAAGGTACGTTGACCGAGTCTGTTTTTCTTCCTCATCCTGTCAGCAACTAACAAGAACTTAGTGGAACGTCGTCGCCGTGAAACAATCAACGAAGGCATCAACGAGCTCGCCAAGATCGTCCCTGGTTGCGAGAAGAACAAGGGCTCCATCTTGCAGCGGGCGGTCAGCTTCATCTCTCAGCTCAAGGAGAACGAGCAGCAGAACATTGAGAAGTGGACACTGGAGAAGCTGCTTACGGAGCAGGCTATAACCGAGCTGAGTGCTTCCAATGACAAGTTGAAGCAGGAGTGCGAGCGTCT
Source organism: Fusarium cyanostomum (assembly GCA_014824385.1). Lineage (NCBI taxonomy): Eukaryota > Fungi > Ascomycota > Sordariomycetes > Hypocreales > Nectriaceae > Fusarium > Fusarium cyanostomum. Next base: position 2,297 of record JABCKW010000827.1, read on the forward strand.
TTACCGTGAGCTCGAGACTTGGAAGCGGGTGGCGCAGAATGCCGGCCTTGAGCCTCCGCAGCCTAAAGAGGAGAACACTGCCGCCACTACAGCGAGCTAGGAACCCTTGTCAGCGTTGGCATTCCCTCCAATATCGACGTCGCTTCCATTCTAAAGTATACCCCTGTCTAATGCTGCCGTCGATAAATTTCCACGTGGAACTTTTGTTGCGGCCCGCTGTGTTTTTATATGTTGTTTTTGTTCCTTATCGCGGGATTCTTAACCGATAGTTGACGAGCAACGTTCTTCTAAAGCTAGGAGCGATGAAAGACACTCGGATTGAAGATCCTCTTTGTGCATCTGAGTAGTCGCCTGGCATGAATTATGTTGCCTCGAGTTTGATTTGATCAGTTATAAGTAGCTTGGCGTTGGTTGGTGGATGGATTTACTTCCTGGTCGGCAGAAGGTTGAAGTGCCAGGCCTGGTTCGTGGTGATACAATAGCTTGAGCTTTGAAATGAGTTTAACAGCAAGGCCTGTCCGCATATTGCGCCCCTAGGTGATATAGTGTCCGTCGTATGGTCTTGCCACCCTGTTACCAACACAGTTATCACAAGTTAGATTATCATGATATCCATGCCGGGGTTCATTTACGTCGACATATCACAGCCCTTCTAATCCCATTGCTAGTCTAGTATTGTTCTCCATGGGACTGCTCTTCCCCGGAGCTACCGATGGAGGCCTTGGATCGTGCAAGGGTGTATTCGGTGTCATGATAACGGCCGCTTGCAACAAGATCCCATCATTACATTGTGTTGCCTCTGGCGCGTAGCTGTTCACCCAGGTAGGCTTTTACCCACGCTTCGATGGGTCGCAAACCTAGTCTATGCCATCAATGGCATACAACTAACTTTCGTCTATCCGCACTGCTCAGCCGTGTTCAAAAGAAATGCCAGGTCATGGCGTAGTTGTTGAAGCAATGTAGACGAACTTGCGAGGCCACTCTTGGCTATTTGCGTTCAAACGTTCACATTCAGGTCCTATCGAGCCTATATAACGACCCGTGTCCATCACAGGCTGCCGTCATCCAACCCCCCTTTTTTTCCATCAATGGCTTCTTACAGGTCCCTCCTGAGTCTCAACCCAGAAACAGAATTCGGACACACAGCACCGCTCTTTCCCCCCTTCAAACCTCTTTTCTACCCTACACTCTTCATCGGAATTCCAATACAACGGGAGCCAGAGCACCTAACACGCCCAAGTTACGGCCGCATACAAGGGAGTACAAGCTGGAACTTGAAACCGCATGTAGTAGAACCCTGTCGTCCCATTTCCGCAAATCCTTCGTTAACGCATAATCAAGTGCCAAACAAGCTCGAAAGATCAGAAGTCAAGGAACGCTCAGCAGAAGCTCCGGCAATCGCCGCCTGTCCGTCTCCACCTCTCGTGAATTAAGAGCACTGTTCCGCTTGTAAACAAGGGTGGAATTAACTGGAAAGAACGTTCGCCGCGCCATCGCATTTCTGGTTGTCAACATCAAAGAAACCCGAATTCGCTATCCGATTCGCCTGTTGGCCTTCCAAGTGAACCTGAGTCAAGCCCATCAACCCCAAGGCAAGGCCCTCGTCAGAAAACCGAGCTTGGCATGGAGTTGCGCGCATTTATGCCCGAATAGAACTTCCCAGTCTTGGGAAGTCGCACACACCAGGGGATATAAAATGTCAAATCATGATGGGGGATTCTAAAGCCCCAAAGACATATAACGCAAGATGAAGTAAACCAAATGCCGCTGTTGTTCGCAAAAATCAAGCATGCCGCCCCGAGACTTTGACTGAAATGTATCGTTTGGGGTATCGAGTCGTGTGGTCAGTTGTATCCGCCCATCGTATGAAGTAGTCGAGAAAATCCGCCGTGCCGCAACCGGCATTGAAAACCGTAGATTGAGAGGGAGATCGAAACTTCTCATATTTTCCTGTCCGGCCTGTTCTTGAATGACCTGTACTGTCTGACCAGGTCCGTCATCATGCGTAATCTATAAGGATATAAGAAAAGCAAGAGTGTATCCCGAGATTGGTGGGAAACAGCGTCAAAGTGCGTTAGCTACGATGACGTTGCCCAGATTTGCCGAGTTGAGACTAATGCATCGTGTTCCGGGGCACGTCGTCCACCTTCACACCAGGAAGCCCTCGGTTGTCATGAGACAAGTAGTCGTAGCCTTGTGTCGGATGGACTTGTTGTGGCTGTGGCACACCTCCAGCCCGGAACATAGGAGGTTGGTTGGGATCGTACCCACGTGCGAGTCCATCAAACGAGGCACCCATGTACGGCTGAGTCTGGCTCATTGGAACGCCGGGACTGACAAACGCCGCCGCAGAAGGATTGGCCGGCTGTTGAGTAAAAGTGTACATGGATGACGAGTTGGGCGCGGTGGAACCAGGCTGCCACTGCTGGGCATACATCGCTGTGCCGTTCTGCCCTCCATACTCTGCTGGAGCGCTGAAGATGGATGATCGGCGGCCAGAATCGTGCGAAGGAGGCACACCCATATCCATTGCGAGGCTTCCACCAGTAGAATGAACCGAAGATTGACTGTTTACTGGCATGCTGTTGCCTTCGACGAACGCGTTTTGATCCTGTGCCATCTCCTGCATTATAGAAGGAGGATACTGGTTACCGCGCACAGGCAGGTCGCCACCAAGAAACGGCGTCCCGTGTAGTGATGCGCCGGAGCTATGGCTAGAGGATGAGGGCATCATGCCATGCACCGCAGTCAATTTGGTCGACGGCACGTCTTGGTCGTCTTCATCCTTGGGAATGGATCCGTCGTCATCGTTTCCTGACGCGTACGTCTCGGGAATTTTGTCGTCTGCCATCACATAGATCTCTGTTGTTCCATCTACTCGCCGTTAACTCTTCATCCATAGTGTGACCAGACCAACACCTACCAATCTCTCCGTTCTTGAACCTTTCTTCCTGTTTTGCCACCTTGAAGATCTCATTCAGGTATGGACGCTTCCTCCCGTTGGCGGGATTCTCCTTGTCGGCAAAGAAGCCCGATAGTGCCTCGATCGTAATCTCCTCGAGCTTCTTGACATTAAGGTTCAGTTTCTGGATGTCAGGATGTTGCTTCTTATTTGGCTCCACAACCATTCCAAGGATATGGTTGAGAAGATGTACTCGCTCTGAAACTTCCTGTTAGTAAGGAGATTGCTAATAGTTGGTGTAGTGATAGTGACGGCTTTACCTCGTTTGTAAAGGTGATCCGGTTCCTTGTGGCGAACCTTGTCCTCCTTGGTTGGACCCCATGGCTTGGGCCACCAGTCGGGAGCTTTCTCGTCACTCCCAGTGTAGGGATGTGTTGATTGCTTCTTTGGCTCCACGGCCTTCACCCACGCCTTGGCAATAAGCTTGCAAGCGGTTTGCTGACAGTTCTTGAATCGCTGTTCGTAGAAGTTCCAGACGTCGTCATGGTTGCCAATCTTAATTCCCTTCCTGGTAGTCGATACAGTCATAGGCATCTCGTCCTCGTCGTTGACAACATGTCGTGCCCGCGGTCTCTTGCGACCTTGTCGTGTTGGCGCATCCCAGTCGCCAAAGTTGGACATTCGTCGGCGATCTAATGTGCGGTTTCGCGGAAAGTCCATGGCTTGTTTGTAGCCGTCAAACCCGAACCCATCATCAACAACAGGGCTCGCTCCTATTCACCAATCAATTCGAGGTCCCAACATTGGGCGCGAGTTCACTAACCGGAGTCCAAGCGTTCCATGACCCTCTGGTATTTATCGATATCAAAAAACTGCTTCATGACCTCGCCATGGAGCCTGGAAGTACCAGGGCCAGAGAAGGTCATGGGGCTCCCGTCGTCCATTATCACGGCCACGAAATATCGCCTAGCCGATATCGCACAGTGCTGGCGAAGAGCTTCGTCAATTTGCTTAGACTTTACATTAGCAGTTGGTCGAACAGGTCCAGCTCGGCGAGTTATACCATGGGGGGGTGTCGGCGGTTCATGTCTTGAGCCTCCGGGAAACGGCCATCGTCAATCCCATCAACGATGAACCTCTCAGGCAAGTACGGATGATGTCCATGGCGAGGGTAAGGTTCCCTCGACCAGTCTTTGACCATGTTCCCTACGGCTCTCTAGAGCTGTAAACTGATTTTGGTTGGTCACCAAAAGCCGGTCGTGGCTATGAGCAGTTGCAGAAGCAACTAACTCTAGCTAGGTAGCTCCAGGCTGCAGCTTGACGAAGTGAAGATGGCAAATGACGTTGTGGGCATCAATGAATCCACATAAGCCTCGTGAATCTAAGGGGCGACAGACACTCGAGTCGTTCGTTCTTCCTTAGAAATAGCCACGAGTCGTGTCCAGCGTGGTGAGGCCAGAATTGCGGTTCGAAGCAGAGAGTAGATGCCAGATAGTGGCTAGTGGTGTGTGAACGCGATATACAGTTAGTCGTAGAGATTAGAAACCTAATGGGATTTTCAGAAGGGCGGCGATTGTTTGCTGTGTCGATATAAACCCGAGATTTCGTTCGTCGAAAGGCCTTTGGCTAACTTGTGGATAAGGTTGCAGTGCCAGTGAGCGGCAGAGGACGAGTTCAAGGTTGTTGTGGTCAGTGACTTCGCCTCCGGTCAGTATCCTCCGGTTTTTGGGCAGCTCAAGCTGCCTCCTGAGAAATGGCTTGAAAATAGTCTGGGAGTGGTCGAAGTGGTGGCTTGGTGTGTCTGGAGACGTCTCAAGGGAACAAAGGAGCAAGAACTTGATATCGCCAACGTCGGGATTGGTGTTTTGCTTGCAGAAGACGGAAGGTCCAAAGGGCCGGGCCGCGAAACAGACCTGTCACCTAACTGCAAATGCTCCCCCAGTAAGAGGATACTGCACCGGGCTGTTCCGATCAATAAGCCACAGGCGAGCGAAGAGTTGTCCGATGGTGGCCTGGGTTCCTTAGTGAATTGCGAAGTGTCGTCGGTTATCTCCAATCGAGAATGAGCGGACAAGGGCTGTAGTATGGCTTTGCCGGCAAAGGAACTGGTTGAACTGGTTCCAAGCAAGGGATATGTCGTACCCCAAGAAAGAAAATTTGGACTCCAGTGTTGCAGCCTACAAGAGAGTGATCCGAGTCAGGCTTCTGAGGTGGCAACCGCCCAGGATCTTGGCTGGCGAGAGAGGATGAGTGGCCTCAGTCCAGGGGTGAGATGACGATGGTACCTAGTGGGCAAGGAACTAAGGGGCGCCAGGATAAAGCAGTACTAATGGCAACGCAAGGTTGAGCGGAGCAACGGCTTTGCGACGTTGAAAAAGAAGGCGAGGTTGATATGACGCGGTTGCGGAACCGGGACAGGCGCAAAGCCGGGGAATGAGGGACAAGTCAAAGTAGGAGTCCCCGCACTACCTAGGCGGACGTTGTCTCTCTTCTCGCGACGTTTATTAGCTCCGGAGTAAACAGCTTTCCCCGTGCCGTTTCTTTGCCAGGATGGGTCCTTCCCAGTCAGCTAAAGAGAAGGAGGAGATCAAGTAGACGACAGGTGAATGGATTAGAATGGAGGTGCAGGACAGGGACCGCCTTGATTCACAGAAGCACGCACACCAGGCGAGTGAGTGCTAGGGTGATCGCAACGGTGGGGGATCAGGGACCCATCACGGGTAGTGTGTAGTAGGTCCAGATAGACACCCCAGGGTCGCCGATCGCAGGTTGTTCCCAGCTGGTGTTCGGTCAAAGGGTGGAGGAGAGGGAGAGGGAGAGGTGTGCGGTCCAACACCTTTCAATGGAATCCACGGAATGAGGCACCCCCGCTGAATTGTGGTAACAGCAGCTCGACAAGAAGGGGCATTCAGCTATCACCTAAGTTCGATGGGCCGTGAGAAGAAGCCAAGGGTAAGAGAGTGGCAGGGAAATGATGGAAGCCCCCTAGTCGTCAGTGTCGCACAGTATGGGTTGAGACGACAAGACGCTAGCCAGTCAAGGCCGAGACGGTCTCAACTTGATGGATGCCAATCCCATGATCCACCGAGCTGGCTGCCAGGGGTCTTGCCAAGGGTGTTGAGGATTGACAACGGTTGGTCCACGCTTAGCTCCGACGCCCCCACAAGTGGACGGATCCGAATGTGGCTTCGAAGAGACAGGGCACAGGTGCCAGAATGCATCAAATCAGATTCGGTTCCCAAGATTAGATTATCATAGTTCCCGCGTTCTGTCAATACATGGAGCTTAACAGCTAAGATTTGTTCAGAAGGCTGTCGTCCAAAGCATCAAGATGATGAATATAGGATGAGACGTACCTATTCTGGCCCGCAAAGAGGGATTTGACCGACTTGGATGACAGGGGCTGTGTTGACGATGGCTGAAATGGTGGGCCCAGAGTGAGGGTTGGATGGGACCAACCCAATAGTTGCGAGCGAAAAGAGGAAAAAGAAAAGGAAAAAGAAAAAGTAGAGGGATAAAAAAAAACACCCTCATCAGCGACGCATGACTGAGAACGCGGGTCCCCGGGCGACAAAGTAGCACCGTACTAAGGGTGAGACAAGGTGCACGATTAGGCTCACCATTGAACCAGCCAGAGTCACTAAAAAGAGCCGGCATTGCTAGGTAAGGTACCTGTGATGGCCTGGCTGCGTCTCCAGGTACGTAGTTGCATTGCATCATCCACCTTTGTTGCTTTTTGCTCCCCGTCGGGTTTTGGAAAGGTACTCCGTTTAAAGCCGTTGACTGGCAAGACGTTTCGCCTTGAGCAGTCCAGACAGAGTCTGGGACCTGACGCCAACATGTGTGCTCTGTTGAGTGTCCCTTGTACTTCGTACACGCATCTGAACCAGTTTGGGTAAACGTGCTGGGGAAGGGATTGGTGGTGGTTGAGGGCATGGATACCTAGCAATGTGAATGGCAAGCCGCTAATTCGATGCGGCGTGTGGGAATGGTGATGTGCCATTCTCCAGAATTTCAGGGCGGGGATCGTACGGAGTGAGTAGTGAGGTTAACAATTATTGTCCCATGGCCAGGGCGGACAAAATCTACTAAACCTCATTTCGGATCTCAATTCGTTGCTCACAGCATGTCAGCCTGAACTGGTCTGGCGTTATCAGTCGACAAGGCGACAAAGGTACAATTAGGTTCAGATGAGGTGCTAGTTATACAGATATCGATGCTTGATACTAGGAGGGGTTAGTCGTCGTGCGCCTCAGCAGAGACAGACAGGGGGACAAACCAGCCAGCTCAGGCCGATCATCTCGTCGTGGAGTCTGGTAAGACCTCGTGTGTGCTTGTTCTCTCCCGAAGTCATGCCGCTAGCCACGAAGGCTTGAACTGGATTACTGCATTCGTCACCATGGATGAGATCTGGTGAGCTGGGGCCATGGGCTCCAGGGAGCTTTGCTCGAAACGTCTAGCCCTGCAGGACCGGCTCATCCACTGTCGCCCAACGCAGCATCTCACATCGGTAGGTAGGACTGGTTGGACTGGGTACCGTAGTGTCTCCTTATGCGCATATGCAGAGGAGAGTTGACCATCAGCCCCAAGCGAGATCTCAGATCATGGTTGGCAGAATATGACGGACGGCAGCGCGAGTGATAGAATGAGAGCCTAGCGAAAGAGTGGGAAGAAGTTCCAGGCTGGGGTTTTGGTGGCTAGTACCTAAGGTAGGTTCAGGCCCACGGTGCCGTCAATCCCAAGGGATCCTAGGCTACCTTCCTACCTTACATACCTTACCTAAGGTAGGTAGGTAGGTACCTGGGAGTCCCTTGCTTTGCTGGAAGGGTGGTGGCCCAAGTGCCTGCCAACTTTCTACTAAGGTAGAGGTAGGTACATAAGTTAGGTACGTAGTAAGCCTGAACACCGGGCGGGGGCACCCACGGGATTCAAGCACCTTCCTCGCATCTTAGTTTGGCTGACTGGGCGGTTGATACCGCGCACAGGTGCAGCTGCCTTTAGTCCCAAACAACTAACATTCAGCGTATAGGTACCGAGCAACTAAGGTAGGTCGGTAGGTAGGTAAGGTTGTGGGCGGTAGAATTCGGCCGGGAAAGGGATGAACGAGACTCCTTTCATGCGAAGAGATCGGCGCCAGTCAAGCTCAAGTCTACCTAACTGCTATCTGCAGCAGCCCAAAGTAAACTTCAAGACGTTCCGCTCCAACACATACACCTACACCTATACCTTCAGCTCAGCCGATACGACCCATCTCGATATCGGGCGTCCTACGTGAATACGGTCGCGATTACACCTCCAGCATCGTTCATTCTAACACCAAAGACCGCCTCAGTCAGCAGTTAGAATCGATTTATTCATATCAAGGTTCTCGGCCGAAGCCGAGAAGCGACGATCATCTTTACTGCGTAGTAGACTTTGGACTGTGGACAGGCGGGACGCGAGCGGTACGGCTCGGCTCATTTGCTAGCTTTGCAACCTACCATCTAAGTTACTCCATCAGCCAGCTGCGGTCTCTCTTCCGTATTGCTAGCGCTAAAAACGACTCGTACCCAAACCGCACCTCACCCCTCTAGAATTGGCATCGTGGGCTGGGGACTACGTACAGTAGATGTCATGGCACTACGGATATCTGCAAGCTTACAATTACAGCGAGAGCAGGCATTCGTACTGTGGCCGGCGGAAATTGGGGTCCCTGAAGATTAATGTGGGATCACAGGTGGAAAAGGCCAGCTCGGCCCTGATTCTCCCTTGCGGCTTGCCTGTCCACGCCTGCGCAACGCAACGCTTTCAGGTCCACACTACGAAATGCAAAGCACGTGCTGCCGCTCCATACGCTGGATAGCACAAAGCACTGACCAGACCTTCTCCCAGCCCGCATGGGGCCATATCTCCGTTAACAGGGAGCGGGAAGCGCACACAGAGGCACGTTTGTGCGCTTGTTGACGGTCCCAGTGCGTCGGCTGCACAGACAGGGTTGGCACAGTGCGTCAGCCACAGCTTTTGCCCCATGAACGGCTTCGGCTTTTTGGATGTGTGGAGTAAGGAGCGTGTACAGAGTACGTATCGACTTACTCGTGCGGGCCTCACGCGTGGTTGAACCAGAACGGCAAGAATCGACTCAACTCACGAGTCGAATCATGAGCTTCTCTGATCAATTATTAGCTATTGTTCCGTCTGGCTCGTTGGAAGAGCAAGGTTAGAAACCGATAAGCCCGGTATCGATTTATTCGGCATAGCGTGACTCACCGGAGATTCCTCTCGTCAGTTGCAAGATAATGGAACAAATAAGTAACCACTTGAGAAACTTGGCCACCAACATGATGCAGCAACTGGCGGTTCAACGTTTGTTCAACAGTCGCTTGACTGTGCAGCAACCTAACACGTGAAACGGGAGAAAGAAGAAACGTTGCGATGGCGCGTACGCGACGTTATCTGTTGCCTCACCGTTGCCAGCTTAAGGCTCGTGAGGGCTGGGATTAACGAGACCTGCCCTAGCCCACTGGACCATGGCTTTTCTTCGTTCTTCAACTTGGCCCGGCTTCAGAAGGTCTCTCAACTTGGAAACTCACAGGGCACAGACACTTGGTGAGCGAAGACGTGGATCTTTGCCGCCTTTGGCGTCTCTGCAGCTGCAGGACGTGCCTCGTCTCAACCAGAGAAGCAATTATAGATTCCCCGGGAAAACTGCACTAGTTCCTCATTCCTCTAAAAACGAGGCCGTTCTGTCCGGCCAATACTCTGCTCGACGACGCGTTGCCTTCAAGACTGCACCGACACCCCGCATCAGCCATTCTGGGAGCGATTTGTCCATGCCCGCCGAACGGGTCAAGGTCGCCTTAAGTTATCACAAGTTCCAGGAGAGGAGCCCAGGTTCTTTCTTTTGAAACTGGTCGATCCCAAACTCAGTCCGCACTGTCCTGGCAGAACCCACAACCCACCAGTTCTCCACGTTGAATGCCCCCCACGACCTTGACAGCACCACCTTGAAGGAAGTCCAGCTCCTATCCTGGACTTGGACAGTTGTCTACTGACAACAGTGTAACGTCATCAGCTATATGTCGATTTTAAGCCACTTTTCTCCTTTTCTTTTCAAACTCTACGCAAGTAGTTGGATAGCACGAGCATTCGCTAGCCAGCCTAAGCCAGTCACAAGCATTGAGAACAGATCTTTCCAGAAACCTTTATTTGGTCTTGTTTCTCTGTGGGGTGTCGTTGCACGGAAATCGGTACAGTATGACTATTTCAGCAAAGGAGGAGATAACACTCGAGAAGCAGGAAAATGTTTCGCATACGCAGTAACAGTACCTGTGTCATTGCCATGCTTCCACGCGGCTAGCACCCTACCTAGCTCGAACAACTCTCTCGCCCTTGGTGTTCAGTGTTCACTATACTCCTAATACGTAGTAGGGCCCCTTGATAAGATGCATACGGTGGCCAGCGCGAGTATTACATCGCCACCTTATCACGAACATCATCATTCTTACGAGACGATCTCCTCAGTGTTGTTCATTGCTCCTCGATGCTGGCAAGCATTCGAAGCGTCGAAACATCTCCTTGTCTAGGAGAAATGTGTCGAACCAACAAGAGATCACTACTGGGTCCAAGTCTATCCTTCTACCTCATCGAGGGAGGATAGCAGCAGCCCTAGAAATTTCCCCGATGGGTGACCAGAGAGGTCAATTTTTCAGTCTCTCTCGTCATTCTCACCACGATCTTGAACCTCCATTACACCCAGAAATCATCTAGAAGAGCAACTGAGTCCTACATCTCTTGGCACTACACACTCGTTTGGATGCCTCAGAATTGATAAAGCCATCTACGAAGCCAGGAACCCCAAGCTAACATCATGAGAGGATGTCGTCACAAACACAGAATCAATGCGTATCTGGCCGATGTGGTTTAGACACGACAGACTTCTGCAATAAACAGAGTTCATGTCAGCCATTTGAGATTTGCATGGCTTTCATGCTGCACCCATCACCTGGATTTGCCTCCACGCATCCCTGCGTCACCTACTAGAGTCGAGGAGCGGAGATGTAGAAGACGCACACAGGTTCAACGTCCCTATCGCAACTCTTGGCGAGTCACACCTTTCGTCACGCAGTGCCACCAACGGTACTATTACCTGCAGCACTTCCCAGTACCAGTTAGATTCAGCCAGCCCTAGGGGCATTGGTCGCTTGAAACGACACTGATTTGAAAACTGCCATTCTGATGACACGCTTGTCTCGCCTCCCCTCTTTGTCTAAAGACAGAGATTTCAATCGGTCGCGTATACCCGATCTTGGAGCCATTACGAGACATCAACTCCATTCAGCGCATCATTATCGTGCCTTTCGTGCTCCATACTTTAGTGCTCCAGTGGGAGATACACCTGGGTCACACTGACATAAAGCCGCCCCCCTTTTCATAGCAGCAGTAGACCAAGCATCATATCATTCCTCTGCCGTGACTCAAACTTGCAACGCCGGGAATCTTCATTCTGAGGTCCGTACCTTGGCCAATTGAGAATCTGAAGTGCACCAGTTACTCTGCTGTCCAATGCCTGTAACTTGTCATGTTTCAGAACTTTAAAGGCCTGGGAGACTCTGGCCAATATGCCCAAATGGGTATCAGCAGGTGTGTTATACAACGTGTTACTCAGCCCAGCCTCGTTGCGCGAAAACCCCCTCTTGACGCTGGACAAGCGTGTTGCCACCGCGTCTATACAGTCTGTTAACACAGACCGTCGACGCTACAGCTCCTTGGTCCTGGAAGTCGACAGCGTTGGGCAAGGCAGGCCAAAAAGCTTCGTGGGGATTCCAAATCCACTGATACGGAACCAAGTTCTGGTGGAATCATTTGGCGGTTCCTATCTTACGTTATCCCATCCGCCGATATGCGCTTGACTGCGTCTGGAGGGGACCTCTCTCGGCGATGCTACTGAAAGAGGCTTACAGAGTACGGAGTACAGACAACTGGCTTGGTTGCGCGCACTGGCCCCATTGAGCGCCATGTCAATCAAGCATGGACATGCTACCCCAGCACGTAGCATTCGCAGATGGGCTTGACTGCCGGCCAGTCTCCCCTGTCAACTCGACGTCTCCTCAGGTTCGTCCATCAGCATCACAGAGGGGGCCTTACCCCTGCTCTACCACGTAGTCCCAACGACAGGCCAGTTGCTCACCACCATCCCGTCCGAACGATGGCACGCTGTCACCGGGGATAAAACAGCCTCTGCAGCGCTATTGCCTGGGGGGTTTGCCGCCCATGTCAAGCGATGTGATCCACATACAGCATCTGCCAGGCTCCCCACCGCCTTGTTCACCGTTTCACCAGATACTCTACGCCGTATCCGTAGACATCAAAATATTGCCGTCGAATCACTTAAGCGCAGCAGATGCAGGGATCTATGAAAGAAACAATCCTGATTTAACACCTTTTACTTCCTTTGTCTCGCCGCTACTCTATACGGTGCTACACTGCGAGACTGGTGTTGGGCCTCGGAAGTTGACAAACTTTTCCTTCTCTTTCTCTCGAAATTTCTTGCCATATTCTGTCTCTATAAAATCGCTTGCAATTGCCAAAAAGCATCCGCCGTCCGCCTACTCGAGCTCCAGGCCAGCCTGCTTCATTAGGCCGTGGAAAACACCCTGTTTCTTGACCAGCTCAGTCGGGGTATCAAACTCGACCACCTCGCCCTTATCGAGTACCACCACCCGGTCGCTGTCGAGGATGGTGTTGAGACGGTGGGCGACGGTGATGATGGTGCGGTTGGCGAACAGGGGTGACCGGAGGGTGCTTTGGAGCATGGCGTCAGTCTCGACATCGACAGCGGCCGTGGCCTCGTCGAGCACTAGGATGTTGGACGGGGTGAGCATGGCGCGCGCCAGGGAGACGAGCTGCCTCTGGCCCTGGGAGAGGTTGGAGCCTGCAGAGAAGAAGTGATGTTAGCTGCTGATCTGAACTGAGCGTGAACATGTGCAAATCCAGAGCTCGTCTTGCCATCCGCGAGCCAGGAAGCCGGTGTCGCCCTGCCAAGCAAGCAGACCACGGGACTTCATCTTCATGCGAGGAGCCATGCAAGCGAATCTTTTTTTGAAAATGGATGCATGGAATATGCTACCAGCGCCATAGCAGACAAGCTCCAGCTATTCATGGACACCGCATCCGAAGACGCTATGGTGTGTAGAACCAGACGGTTGGGTGACCGGTGAAGAAGATCGATGACCGGTGAAGAAATGCCGACAGAAAGCGCATTGCCGTGGACTCACCTCCTTCGTTAATCTTGGCCTCCAGCCCACCATCCATGCTAGAAATGTGGTCCTTCAATCGTGCATGCTCTAAGAGGGCTACATGTCAGCACATGTCACACAACCTCTGCTGAAAAAACAACCGCAGAAGTGTGGGCGGTAGGGGTGCAACGTGGTTCACTTACCAAGGACGCTCCAGAGCTCAGTGTCATCGTGGACGTGACCGGGGTCGAGGTTATCGCGGATGGTGCCCTCAAAGAGAGCCGCATCCTGTGGGATGATAGCCAATCTGCGTCTAAGATCGAGCAGGCCGATGGAAGACGTGTCGACGTTGTCAATGCCGATGTGGCCCGTTGCCGGCTCAATAAGGCGGAACAGGGCAAGCGTGAGTGATGACTTGCCAGCACCTGTGCGACCTACCACGCCAATCTTCTCGTGCGACTTGATGTCGAGGTTGATATTCTTCAGCACAAGGTCCAGGCCCTCGCGGTATCGGGTGCTGTAGTTGACAAAGTCGACCTCGCCCTTAGCGGGCCACGAGACCGGGGGTCGGTTCTTGGCAACGATCTCGGGAGCTTCGCTGGGCAGGGCCGCATACTCGAGGACTCGCTCCACCGACACGATATTGGTCTCGACCTCGACGGTCTGGCGGACGATCCAGTTGAGCGAGGTGGTGATCTGCAGAGCATATGACATGGCCAGACCAACGAGACCAGGGCTGAGGCCGCTGTGGTTGGTAACAGAGATGATAGCGAAGCCCGCGGCAGCCAGAATGATTACAGCACCGATGAACTCAAGACGAACAGCGAGCCAGCGGTTGGCGCTGATGGAAGGGAAGTAAGCCCGCAGGTTGGCATCGACCCGCCACTCGTTCTCAAGCTCGAAGCGCTGCTGCTGACGATACGCACGGATGGTTGAGATGCCACCGAGCGACTCCTGGAAATGGGCGTATATGGGGCTGCGGCTCACACTGTCGAGTCGCTTAAGTTCGCGGGATGTTCGTAGATAGTATCGCTGGATGAAGTAGTACATCAGGGCAAGCGGGATGATCAAGGCAACAAAGGCCGGAGTCGACACGGAGATGACGACCAAGGTGAAGCCTGATCTAGCCGCGTTGACAAAGAGCATGTTGAAGGTTCTGGCAAGGACCTCGTCGACGCGGTAGATGTCACTATGAACTCGTTAGTATCGTGTGTTGGAGCACCCTATCATCTCAACTAACCTTGAGAATCGGTTCAGGATTCGCCCGGCTGGTGTGGTATCGAAGAAGGACATGGGAGATCGGAAGATGGCGTTAGCCATCCGCTCGTGAAGTTTCCGAGATGCCTATGCCGAAGGTCAGTTGAGTATGTCAGACATAATGGCAGGGCGAACGAACCTCGATAGAGCAGAAGATCCAAAGAATCAAAGTCTGAACGACAGTAAGGGCGGAAGCTCCGATACCAATGGCAAAGTAAACGCCAATATACTTGCCGACATCATCATTCGACTTCGACTTCTGGTTTCGCTCTGCCCATTCTTTCAGCCAGACGGAACCACCAATGTTGGCAGTCTGCGCAGCGAGAAGCATAAAAATGTAAAGACAGACAGCGTAGATGTTGTTCATCTTGGCATACTCGCCATAGACAGACCATTTTACCTTGCCCTGCTCAAGATGCTCCTTCGCCTGCTTGGTCTTGGAAGAGCCCGCAAGCTCCTCATCAGTAAGCTTGCCTCGGGGGCCGTTGAAGCTAGCAGTACTGGCACGGCGAAGGGTGGCCATGCTGCTGGTACGAGGCTTGGTCCCGGTACCGATTTTGATAGGAGCCATCTCCGGGACTTGCTCCTGGGCTTCCTCGAGTTCTTCCTTGGCCTGGCTAGAGTCTGGCTCAATAATAGTGGCGGCTTTGCTGCTGGAGGCGCTGGAACTGGGCTCGCTGCTGGTGCTACCAGAGTCGTGTCCAGCGGTCTTGAGAAGTTCTGCAACAAGACCCTTCATTGCAACCAGTTGCTTGAATGTACCTCTCTCGACGATTTCTCCCTCCTTGAGCAGGGTCACGTAGCTGGCCTGACGAAGAACGGCGATGGCATTGGTGGCCAAAATGCGAGTCTTTGAGGAGAGCAAACCACGGGTTCCAAGGACATTGTCGATGATGTGTCGGCCAACATGGGAATCTACCGCAGAAAGAACATCATCGAGAAGGTAAATATCGGCCCTTGCGTAGACAGCACGGGCCAGGGAAACACGAGCCTTCTGGCCACCACTCAGCGAAATACCTCGCTCACCAACGACAGTCTCATCTCCGTCGGGAAGCTGCGCGAAGTCGTCCACCAGGGCGCATGCGTGGATGGTCTTCTCGTAGAACTCAGGATCATATCGGTATCCAAAGATAATGTTCTCTTTGACGGTAGCATTTAGGATCCAAGTTTGCTGAGAGGCATATGCGATAGTTCCTCGCACTTCGACATTGCCTTTGACCTTCCACAGGTCACCGAGGATGCTCTGAAGGAAGGAAGATTTTCCAGCGCCGACACGTCCGACAATGCAAGACAGTTCTCCCTTGTAGGCTGTGTAGTCGATATCCTTGAGGGCGTTCTTGTCCTCGTGTCGGTTCCAGGAGAAAGTACCATCACGGATGATGACACTCTCCTCCCCAAGTCGCTCAGGCGCAGGCTTGACAGTAATGGCATTGGGCTGAAGCTCCTCGGCAGTGAGGAAACCAGTCAGTCGACCAATAGCCACAGAAGCCTCAACGATCGATGTGATGACCATAGGAAGGATGGCCAAGGGAAAGGTCAGGAGGTTGAACAGGGCCAGCGCGGGGAAGACAATATCAGTCGAAAGAGGCTTGTCCTGGGTAAGAACAAAGACAGCAAAGGTCGAGCAGGATACAAAGAAGGGCGCAGTCGTCCAAGTGAAGTTGGCAAACGCCTGAGTGGCACCGATCTTGCGTAAGTTTTTCAGCTCCTTTTCGTTTCGGACAAAGTTAAGCTTGTTCATAAAAGCAGAGCCCCAAGCGTATAGCTTGATGCTCTTCATGTTGTTGATGATCTCGTTGATCAAGCGACTTCGAGCGTCCTTGTTCTTCATCTGCTCCTTCTGCATGTTCTTCATAATGCGAGCAACGAATCCTTGCAGCGGCATCATAACGATCATGACAACGATACCGGCCATCATAGACCATCCAACCAAGTTGTACAGAGAAAGCATGCAAATTATGATCTGGAACGGAGCAGACCAGATTTGATGAGCAAACTGGGTAAGATCCTGCAGACGCTGGGTATCAACAGCCATGTAGTTGACAATGTCGCCCGTCGTCTTCAAAGCCCTGCCTTCACTCGACAGCCGCAGCGACTTGCGGTAAATGGCCGCAGACAATCCACCCTTGATGTGCATTCCCGTCACAAAAGAAAGCTGGAAGTACTGGTGGACCATGGTCGTCTGGAAGACCGCGCAGGCGAACATAGCCAGCGCAATTGCGGCACCCTTAATAACGGGCTGGTTGATTTCACCTTTGCCATACGAAGCCACAAAGGCTATGAGAAGCCGAAGCAACTGAGGCTGAATATATTGGGCGATGTCGTTTCCGATCTTGTAGACCGCAGCAAGGCCGTAAGGACCGCCATATGCCTTGAATAGAACAATCCATAGTGAAGGGTTTTTGCGGTGTTCTAGCTCGTATTGCCATGCCTTGTCGAAGCGCGATCCAGTGCTTTTAGTCTTATCGTCTTTGGCAAGAGCCCAAAGATCGTCCTCTGTCAGAAACACATTGTACCCATATCGCATCATTGGTGTCATCCAGGAGAAAGTAAGATGGGAGAAGGCGTTAGCATACTCCACGGGACATTCCTCTTCTTCTTCAATGGCTTCGTATCCATTAGGGCCGACATTTCGCGGCCAGAGCCATTCAACCAAAAACTCAACGAGAGACAATCCCACACCGACGCAATAGATGATAAAGTACGGCAATTGGACTTCGTATATCTGTTGCGAGATGAGGGATCGCAGCTTGACAGCGAATGAGATGAGGAGGAGGAGCCAGTAGAATAGGGCGACACCGCTAGGATATCGAATGCGCGAATGCTCGAGCCATTGGATAGCGAAAATCACACACAGCGATAGGATTGTCAAGAAAGTTGTTAAGACTCGGAAGTCACCATACCAAATGTGTGGCATATAGAGGATCTGGATGACGAGCTGAGCAATGACGTCGACGATGATGATAGCCAGCAGAACCTAAGGTTCACAAAGTCAGCTTAACTGAAGGGCAAGGGCGGTGTGACGGTTTGTCGCCGGAGTTGTTACCTGCTTAATGTAAAAATGAGCATTCTTGGATTGTCCTTCATGCTGTTGTTTCTTGATAAGGAGCCACCAAACGGCCAGCGATCCAAAGAGAAGTCCGAAGACGGAGACGGCCGCAATCCAGACATCGATGAAGCAGGGTGTAAAGTCGTAGCGATGAGGGCTCATAGGACCCCAGCCTTCTTCGTTTCCGCAAAGAGGCTGCTTGAACTGGCCCATGGTGAAGTAATTCGTACCCAGCTCGCGCAGTGGGCGATAGCCCGTGAACGAGCCGGTCTCAAAGAGGACCTTCTGCTCATCGTAGAGAGCCATTGTCCCGTGTCTTGTCGCTCGGGAAGATCGCGGGGTATCAAGTGTTTCGTGTAACAATCACCTCATGCCAGGGCGAAGGTGTGAAAGCCCGTAAGGCTGCGAAGTCGGTGGCGCGTCCAAACTACAGTCGAGTCAATCGTCGAGTCGAAGCTCGGGAAGCTCGCACGACGTCAAAGCGCCGTGAACCTGAACGGCGCAATATCGGGATCTGCTCGGCAGGCGAAGATGCAAAGATCTGGGTATTGTGAGCCTTGAATGGAACGCCCAGATCCAGATCCTAGCAACACTGAACGAGCGGTGGAGGAGGAGGAGGAGAGTTGAAAAGTTTTGGGCGACTTCCGTCCAAGTCGGACAGAATCTTGTCGAAATGCCCGGCTGATGGTTGGTAAGCTGGTCCCCAGAAATCGTTGCAAATCCGACGCAAGAGGCCGTGCTAGCGCAAACCCCCAGGCAGCTGGTGGGGCAAAACATGGCAAGCACGGCAATTGTATGCAGATTTAAACTTAACTAACTTACCCTGCAACAACCATTCCGCTGTTTTTGGTATGATATGACGTTTCCGGTTCATCTCAACGGGGCTTGAACTTTGTTTCATATAGTGATGGGTAGGTGTTGAATTAAGCTGCTTTCATATTCTAGTTTATAGTGTTGTCTTTGTGGTTGAAAGGCTATGATCCGCGCATCTCCACGCAAGCTTGGATTGTGCAGTATGCCTGGACACTGCACTATCACAATGCATAGACCTACTTCTGTAGAGTTCCCAGAAACTCAACCACCCGCTTAGAAAGCCAATCCTGAGCTTCGGGTTGGTCAACTGTGTGACTCGCGCCAGGGATAAGCCCCGACAAGGGGCTGACGACAGGGTTAAGTCCTTTATACTTCTTATTTCTAGCCGCCTGGTCAATACGCTCAGGCACATATTCGTCCTTCTCAGAGTGCAGAACCAGCACAGGCTTCTCGAATCGCGACCAGTTCTTCGCCACTGCCTCCTCGTCAAGGTCGGACGAGAAGTAGTCGTCATCGCCGCTGTCCACCGCGCGTTAGCTCATGTTGCCTGCTGTAGGTGGCCATCGCTTTGTACAACGTACCCCTTGCCAGCAAGAGACTGGAATCGATAGGCCGAGATGGGCGCTCCCAGGGCGGCGGGGATCATGTCAAAAGGCATGCAGTCACCTGCCTTCCCCTCGGAAATCATCCTGGCCGCGAGGTCAAGACTTGGCTGAGGGTTAGGGAAGATCAAGTCGAGCGTCTCACGATCCGACACCGCGCCTTGCATTACGAAACTATCAACCGGCTCATTCTTGTGCTTGGTGTAGTTGGTATACTCGATGCAGTCCTAAAGTTGGTCAGGAACATGTAGGGAGGTAAGTAGTGTGTGACCATACCTGGCAGCCAGTCGAGGAGCCAAAAAGGACAATCTTCTCCTTGCCGATTCTTCGCAAATACTTGACTAGAGCAGAGATATCCTCCACATCATTGGAAAGGCTCGAAATGCCGAAGCCGGTGAAAGAGCTCCTCATACGGATCTCAAAAATAGAATAGCTCAGCTCCTTCGCATTCTCCAAATGCTCAGCTAGAAGCCGAGTATAGGGAATAGTGTGAGGTCCATCTGTGAGACCACCGATGAAGATGATCGCATTGCGAGCTGAAGTGAGGCCGATCTCGTAAGCGCAGGACGCTCGACAGTGAGACTCGAAGGGATGAGCAGTGACTGTGAAAGGGCCAGAAGGAGACATGATGGCAGACGTATTTGAAGGCTTTCTTTTGGAGCTAACGGGCCCTTGTAGTGGTTGATTCTGTAGAAGGAGGGTGCGGAGCGCCTGTTGGAAACCTATGAGGTATATAAGTTATGGTACTGAGTTGGAATAGTGGGTCATTTTGTTGCTTTACTGAATGGGCCAATGGAACAGTCTTTGACTGAAATAGCCAAGGCTGTAGGTTGTTCGCTGATACCAGCTTCTTCAATGTGAAAGCTGTAAGCATTGAACTCTCGTTGCGAGATCGGATACACGATTATGAAAAAACACAGTGCGCCGATGATATCAGCATGCGGGGCATGTTAGCCAAGTGCCGCGAGTGAAAATAAACCGTACATTTTATTGGATCGTTCAGCTATAAAGACTCTAGTTTTTATGTCCTTTCTCTTGTTTTTATGGCACAATCTTTTAGGTCATCATGTACAGTTTGCAAAAACTTCGCACTGTGCTCTTCTAGCTCACCTTTTCCATCCACAGTTCCTAAAGATCAGTCCCTCCACACTCATTTTTGGCCTCGTCGAACAGGGGCTTTACACATCGCTTCACATTATCCTTCATCGTCAAGCCCCAATACTCAAACCTGCAGGTTTGCCAAGTAATATCGGCGTGTTCGTTCTCGTGTTCGCGTATTTCTCGGCTCAATTTTGGTCATCTTGCGCTGTGGAGAACATGCGCGTGTAGCCAGCCATGAAGCGTTTAGCTTCAATCACGATGGAATCAACACCTAGCAGTCAGGAGAGAAACGAGTTCTTCCAAAGAGTCGGTAATCTTTGCATGCACAATTGGAAACTTTCTAATCTTCTGTTAAGCTCAAACCATGCTGCGTCAAAATAAGCCAGTTGGCCATACGAGAGTCGGAGGAACAAGCTTCCGCCCGCGAGTTGAGCGACCTCACAGAGCACGTGCTGGACATACTGAGCGAGCAGATCCAGCGGAACCCAGAAACCCTGGATGACAAGCTATCTGAATATGTCTTCTTCCCTCTGTACCACATTTTCCGTCAGATGGACCGGTATCCTATGTCCTTGATCGAGAACTGCATCAAAGCACTCACGATCCTGATTACTCACGGATGGAAGTCGAAGATATCTTCAACACTTGTACAACAAGTATTGAGTCTTCTGACTTTCATTATCGATGGGACTCCTGGTTCTTCACAGAAACGCCCCGTGGCAGAGGAGACCATGCTAGAGGCCATCCGTGGATTGACAGCCCTTTTCACAACAGCCGGCTTGTCCAGCACGGCGGCATCGGGACTCTCGGAAGCAGAAACGATACCAGCGCTTGGCCATAGCGTAACTGTCATGTTGGATGGAGTTGTTTATGGTGCAACACCTCAAATACAACAAGAAGCGCTGCGAGCCTTGCAAGCTGTGTATCGCACCATCAAGGATCCTGCCGCCCTGGCCAGCTTCCTCCCTGGCACGATATCCTCACTAGCCAAAGTTTCTTCCTCCCCAAACCGATACAGGGGAAACGTCATTGCGAAGAGTCTCGAGACTGTAAGTCTAGTGTTGACGGGCGTTCTGGCTGATCTTAGAACGCGGTCAATACTGGCCAAGACCGAGAATGAGGAAGAATATGAGGTTCGAGATAGTGATATCCTCTCCCCAGCCTGGCTCAAGGCGACTTCTATTCAAGTGAAAAAAGCTCTCTCGACTATTATGAAGCTACGAACCCACGACTCCGCCAAGGTCAGAAATGCCCTGAACAAGCTTTGCGTCATCATATTGGACGAGTGCCATAAGACTTTAGCCAACTGCGCGAATATCTTGGTTGAAACAGCCATGGTGCTTGGTGAGACTGAGGAAAAGGCATCTTTGACACAAACAAGCCTGCAAGACCTTGTCAACATATATCCAGAGCTTGGCGAAATTGCGAAGACTACAACCTACAACTGGATGTCTAGCCTCTCGCGATTAATGCAAGCGGCGGACGAAGGTGCGAAACAGAACGCTATACGAAACGTCCTGAAAGCACTCGAGCTACTCAAAAGCCTGCACATACAGTCTTCAACCCTCGAGGACTCAATGTCGACCATGCTTCGGGACAGCGTTGTCTCCCTTGTACAAGCATCGAAGGTCGAGATGACAAATGAGAACATGGATGTCCGGCTAATTGATGGAGGAGACTCGTCCAGAGAATGCAAGGACGTACAGTACCAACCGATTCTCTTTGCTTCGGAAAGTCAGAAAAGCATTCGGACCGAGATGACATCGCTCATTGGTTTCCTTGGCTCATCATCCCAGCAAGCAAGGCTTGCGAGCAGCATGTTAGAGCAAGTGCAGGAGTCTGATAACTCTGTTGGGCAAGTCGCTGCTTTCTGGCTTTGCTTCCAGCTCATCAAAGCAAGCCATCGGTCGTCTGCGGAGGAAGAGATGTTCTTGAATTTGTCATCACTGACCAACTCGTCTGAAGACGTAGACGCCGTCTTCAACGAGCTGTACACAACCTCGGTGCAAATTCTCGACCGCCATTCAGATGTGGAGCCTGTTGACTGGCGCCTGGAAGCCCTTGCCTTGGAGATAACCGCTTACACAGCCCAGAGATCAGGAGAATCATTTCGACCAGAGCTTATTGATGTTTTGTTTCCAATCGCGACGTTTTTGGGATCCAACAGTCAGAGTCTGCAGAAGCACGCCATCGTTACCCTGAACAGCATAGCGGCCTCGTGCGGGTACGCCAATGTATCGGAGCTCATAATTAACAATGTCGATTACATGGTCAACTCTGTCTCTTTGCGATTGAACAGTCTGGATATATCGCCTGCGTCGATCAATGTCTTGACCATGATGATTCGACTGGCAGGGCCCAGGCTAGTACCTTATCTGGACGACGTCATTGACTCCATTTTCGGAGCTCTAGACAACTATCACGGGTATCCCGTATTTGTGGAAACCCTCTTCAGTGTGCTTAAGGAGGTAGTGAACCAAGGTGTTCGTTCGGACATGCTGTTGCTGGAACACCAGACAAGCTCAAAACCGAACCATCGAAAGCAATCTCGGGAAGCGAATGGCATCTCTACTCTCCTGGATACCCTAGCAAAACGGAAGCAACGAGAGGCTTTGGACGAGACCGGGAGGGATGAAGTGGGCGGTCACCCAAGAACACCTTGGAAGAAGGAGGATGAGAACGAAGGCGATGGCGAAGACGAGGCGAACCCTCCCACAGAGGAAGAAAAACCACCAAACTCTCAAACGTACCAGCTGCTTCTAAGAGTGGCCAACCTAACCCAACACTACCTCACGTCGCCGACGCCAACCTTACGGAGGTCCCTACTTGAGCTTCTCACAACTGCATTTACTGCCTTAGCTCCCGATGAGGATGCATTCTTGCCCCTCGTCAACTCGATCTGGCCGGTGGTGATCGACAGGTTACATGACCCGGAAGCTTATATCGCGATTGAGGCATGCCATGCCCTAGCAGGACTTTGCGCTGCTGCGGGGGACTTCCTTAGTTCTCGGTTCAAGACTGACTGGGCCGACTGGCTTCGGGACTGGTGTGGTAAGGCAAAACGTCAAGCTTCCGGCGCACCGGGTCAGACCAAACCCCGTGGGGAAGACAGGATTACGCGGGGACGAGAAAGCGACGATAGCCGAATACTGATTCCCCTGAGAAGCGGTGACAGTCTGAGTGGCAAACCTTCCCGGCAGCCTGTCACTCCGTACTCAGGCAGTCTGGGGAAATTTGCGCCAGCAGCGCGGGTGTGGGAGGCTACGGTCGAGCTGTTAACGGCAATAGTCTCGCACGTCCATGTGGATGAGGACATGTTTGATGACATTCTGGATCTCTTGTCGGACGTTTTGGAGCGAAGCGTTCAAGTGCGAGAGGCTTTGGAGGCTGTCAACGGAGACGCAGTGTGGCTGTCACGGTACGAGCGAGGGAATGTGCCGTTGCTCCCAACACCGCAGATGAATGGCATTGAATTCGCTGCCATGGCAATGCCGCAGTGAAGAGCACTTGGTATGGTAGCTTGATAGAGCTAGAGCAGTAAATGAGGTTTGCGTGTCCAACATGGACTTCTCAATCATGCCATCTGGTGCCTTTGGAACGGGCAGAACCGGCACAAGCGTTGCCGGTGGCACGACTGATTCATCTTGTCAAGGCTAGCAAGGCATACTAGGCGCGCCACCGGGCAAATCGTCCCCGATTAGCAAACACCTAAACAAATACGTACGTTACGTTATGTGACGATTTCACGATGAGCCCATGCGAGTTGATGACCCTCTTTGACGTGGAGAACAGCCAAGGCCTAGATCGTGCAAATGGCCCGTTCACAAGATGCTGTCGGTTCCGAAGTGGAAACATGAGCATCTTCTCCGCACCATGTTTACTTACACCTTCTTGATCAAGCTAAGCGCCATGAGGCTAATAATTGGAGTATTGGACCTCCCCGGCATGCAGGGATTGAATTGCCTCCAATCCTCTCCATGCCCCTTTACCCCAGAGGAAGCTGTGCGGGTTGACGCGGCAGGGAGCATCACGATCATGATGCAAATGAAGCGATTTCGTAATGGAATCCTCAGCTCTGGTTGTCTAGACTCTGTAGTCTGGAGAAGTCCCGGACTTCGGGTCTTCGTCGTGACCACTGCGCGATCTCGCATCTCCGTTTCCCCAGAAAGCCAAGAGATGGACCACAGGGATGGGTTGAGGCGTGAAGGTGATTTTTGAGCCTCATATCTCTTGGCGGAGGGGAAACGACGTGAGGAGAACAGGCGGTGCCGCCACTGAGACCAGCGGCCCAATCAAGGGTCTACCGAAGATAGAGTACCTAGCTACGGATAGAAAAATCGATATCGTCGGGTCGTCTGAGAGATATTCTAGCGCCTCCTGAGGGCCCTGTGAGAGGGAAGAGGGAATGCCCCCAACTCGCTCGTTGGCTGCGGGGCATGGGTACAATTCCAGATTCATCAATACGTATCTCTGGCCAGGTGCCGGAGACTTGGTCGATTTCGGCGAGCTAGAGGTGAGGAAGCCCAATCAGAGGAGTAACTGGTGAAGACGGTGAACGAGGTCGTCACTGAGTCCAGTCTAGAAGCTTTCTAGTGCCGAGACTAGCAAGGTTTGCTACCCTCCTCATGTGGGGAGAAGAGCGCCGAGACGGGCCTCCAAGTTTCTGAGCTGCACGGATCTGAAAAGTTGGGGTTGCTTGGCATCGCCGAGACGGGTAGGGAGATGCCAAGGCCTTGGACCTGCAAGGCACTACAAGCGATCAACAGAGCGTATCGTTTATCATGTCACAAACTGCATCTTGACTTGACCAGACCATCGGCGCCAGCACAGCGGCCTCGGCAATTTAAAGTCTACTCTTGTCTCGTGTTCATGACCTGGAGAACAACGGAGGCCATCACGGTGACCTTCCCAAAGCAGTCCAGCTTGCTTATCGCTGCGGGCGTGGCGTTTGAAGCCATCGAGGATCATGTCCTAGCAGGGATCATCTCTCCGCGTCTGGAGGAGCGTCTACTGGCTACTGAAGTTGTGCTCTCTGACGTGGAACCAGGGTTGTCATTTGATAAAGTTAGCTCCTGGCGGTCCAGCGGAAAACAACCGAGAGGTAAGGCTGATGCTCGTTCGTTCAATGGCTGGGCGGCAGTTGAGCAACGTCAACTCTGACTAGCCTGCAACGTTAAGGTATAACCATGGCCGAAGGAATGTTGTAAAAGTAGAGACACCCATAACAAAGACCCCTAAGACAAAGAAGCCACCTGCGACTGAGACTTTACGCGTGCATCCTCGAGTCATTGCGTGGCCCGGTTCCGTAGTTGGAATCTTTCAGCAAGAAGCTGGCAACAAGCGATAAGCGCCGTCTCGACTGTTGGCCAGACCGGGCCGGTGAAGACGCATGGGACCACCAGCTCGATAAACCTCGCTCTCGCCGACACCAGGAGAGAGACTCTAGTAGAAAAGAGAGGCAGACACTAACAATAAGCGCGGCGGGCGGCACCGAGAAACAGGGGGCGAATGGCTCAAGGTGGACAAGAAAATCTTGTCTCCGCGCCATGATATGCGGGTTCTTTAGCCCTTAGCTTGAGATGTGACCCAATAGACTCGACAAATCGCCAATTCCTCATTACCTAGCCTGGAGAGATAAACTCCCGGGGGGGCAAAGCAAGAGAGGCTAGAGAGGTAGCTCCTTTCGCCTTGCTCAGCGAGGTTAGATCCCCCGTTCTGCACACCATCAAGCTAAGGAAGGACCACCCTCCTTCCCTTAGTTAGCACCCCATGTTACTCCCTAGTGCCACCAGGACGACCAAATCTAGAACATCCATACTACATCAAGCATATGGACCATGAAACGGATACAAATAGCACCGACATCTCCCCCTTCTATGGGACTGAAGGCCAAGAGCATCTTCACTCTCATCTCTCATCCACTTACACACATACCTGGCACCACAACAGCCATTCGCCATGGCTACCACTGCCCCTAATGACTATGGCAAAGAGGCCGTCATCGACGTCGCCTCTTCTCAGGATGTTGAGACCGGCGAGGCTGCCAAGACTGGTTCTCTTCATCGAGAACTCAAGAACCGACACATACAGATGATTGCTATTGGTATGACCTCACCCAACCCTTATCTAACCCCAATCCTCTTCTCTCTTAACCCACAGCTAACAATCAACAGGTGGCGCTATTGGCGCTGGTCTCTTCGTCGGTTCTGGTGGCGCCCTTCAGAAGGGTGGTCCAGCTTCCCTTGTCATCGGCTACCTCATCATCGGTATTATGCTGCTCTGCACATGCTTGGCCCTTGCCGAAATGGCAGTCCTCTACCCTGTCAACGGCGCGTTCTTCACCTACATCGTCCGATTCGTTGACCCTTCATGGGGCTTCTCCATGGGTTGGCAATACGCCCTCGCCTGGCTCACTGTCCTTCCGTTCGAACTCTTGGCAGCAGCAATAACGATCAGGTTTTGGAGGACTGACATAAATATGGCCGTCTGGGTGTCTGTTTTCCTCGTGGCCTTGATTATAGTCCAATTCTTTGGTGTGAGAGGATATGGCGAGGTGGAGTTCGTGCTGTCAATCATCAAGATCTGCGCCTGCGTGGGGTTCATCATCCTCGGTATTGTCATCAACTGTGGAGGTGTCGGTGACCAGGGCTATATTGGAGTCAAGTACTGGCGTGATCCTGGTGCCTTTACGACCTTCAAAGGCTTCTGCAGCGTATTTGTCGTCGCTGCCTTTGCCTTCGGTGGCACTGAACTTACAGGTCTCGCGGCTGCCGAGGCTGCAAACCCCCGGAAGGCTATCCCCCAGGCTAGCAAGCAGGTCTTCTGGCGAATTGCCATCTTCTATATCCTTAACCTATTCATTGTCGGTCTCATCCTGCCCGCCAACGACCCCCGCTTGATGGGTGCCAGCGGTGCCAACACCAAGGCCTCTCCCTTCGTTCTGGCTATCCAGGATGCCAAGATCAAGGTTCTCCCCAGCATCTTCAACGCTGTCATCACCATCTCCGTCCTCAGCGTTGCCAACTCTTGCACCTTCGGCTCCACCCGAACCATCCAGGCCATGGCTCAGCGCAACATGGCCCCCCAGTTCTTCAAGTACATCGACTCCAAGGGCCGCCCTCTCTACTGTGTTATCTTACAGATTGCCTTCGGTCTCCTGGCATACATCGGCGCTGCTCCCCAGGGCGGTGAGATCTTCGGCTGGCTTCTGGCTCTCACTGGTCTTGGCTTCCTGTTTGTCTGGGGCAGCATCTGCTTCGCTCACATCCGCATGCGCGCCGGCATGAAGGCCCAAGGTGTCAACTTGGGCCTTATTCCCTACAAGACCCCCTTTGGTGTTGTTGGCAGTTGGCTCGGTCTGGGTCTGAACATCCTCGCCTTGATTGCCTCCTTCTATACTGCTCTCTATCCTGCTTCTGGTGCCGCTCCTACCGCCAAGGCCTTTTTCTCATCTTACCTCGCCGCCTTCACCGTCCTCCTTTTCTACGTTGGCTACAAGGTCAGCACCCGCAGCTGGCGCATGCTTGTTCCTCCCTCTGAGATGGATCTTGCAACTGGGGCAGTATTTTTGGAAGAAGAGGAGCCCAAGGAGCCTTTCGCCTGGTCTCAGATGCCCAAGAGGATTGTCCGGAGCGTCATCTAACGACTTGAGTGGAATGATCTACAGTTATGAGTGGAATGAGAGTGGTGAGGTGAACTGGATACCCATGTTTGAAGTGGAGGAACAAGAAATGTACATATGATCTGTAATATCTTCACGTTCTATATCAGCAAGCGAAGTATAGCGACTAGCGTTCTTGAGTATAATCTGCAAATAGAAACAACAAGCAAATGCGATCTCTATAACTTCTCTTAAGCACTAGTTACAAGTGACACTGAGTAAAGTATTATAAAATTTAACCTTATTTAAAAGGGGATAATAAGCATATTAAGGTTTACAGTAAGGAGTTCTCATCGGCTGTTCGCTTGTTGTAGGCAACGTGATTAGCTATTAGCTAGCAATAAAATGATACATACTTCGCTGCACGTTATCTTCCACTTTTTTGCCGCGACGAAGCCTGGGCATTCGCAACTGGTGCCGAGCGCAGCGAGAACACAGTAAGTCTAGGCGCCTTAGGCAGATAAGTCAAATTGCTCGATGGATCCTGTATCAATTGGTATGAGAGATCACAAAGAGAGCCCCAGCGTAAGTGAGGGCGGCAGCTTTGTCTATACCTAGAGCGTGCCCGTCAACATCAAGATCTGAATGCCAAGTTCACGCGTGGGAAGAACGGTCAGGACCAGAGGCTCTGCAGTCACGTCATGTTGGCTCTAGCATTGGGACGAAATGTCGCTAGCTGGTGTGCTTTATTGAATATCTGGATAGCAAGTTCTTGTGGGAGAACAACGAGCAGCACCCGTGGCTCCGCAGCCACTTCATCTTAGCTTTCACCTTTGGACGAAATATCGCCGGGCTCTTTGTCTTCCCTATGAGCTTTCTCAGAATGGGGAACACATAAGCGGCCGCCTTTCCAGACAGAACCTAATGGTTTCGTCAGTCGTCTAAGCAAGCAAACAAGAGCCACGAATGCCTACCTGTCTGCGCGATGTCCATGATATCGTGACCCTGCAGGGGCGAAGGGATGGCAAATTTCTGAATAGGTCTCGGGTTATCGTATCCGCATAAGGTTACGTTCTCAAGCATGACGGGATGCAGCTCGGCGTCCTTCAAAGTGCGGATGGGGTCGATCTTGACTGGACCCTCTCACTGAGCCTCGATACTCTCGATTCTGCCAACAAGTTAGCACCGTTGTGGCCAAACTAAGCCAACAATGACATCTTGCCTCGAAAAGACCAGCCCAGTCACTGGTGCCGGTCGAGTGGTGGGATCGACATTGATCGGACCCTCTTGCTAGATTCTTGATTCTGCCAAAAAGTTAGCGAAGCTGTGACCAGGCTAGCAATTTCATCTTGACTCAAAAAGTCTAGGCCGGTGAATAGACAAATGATTTATGTAGAAGGCTTAAAATGGGAGCGGCATAGTGCTGCTCAAACAGCACAAAGCATGAAGGATCACCTTCACTTACTTCAGCCGCGGTTCTTCCTTTCTCTTTATCGGCATTCCCACATCGCAGCCTACCTACCTCCGGGGCTTCCGCAGTATATGCTTCCCAAGCCCTGGTAAACACCAAAGCGGGACCTAAAGGTAGGTAGACCGTCAGCTCCGTCCATACCAACGTTTCATCCTGCCGAGGGTGAGATCTTGGTTACAACCCTGCTAACCATCTCAGCAAAAGTGAGAGCATCCTGAAAGCTCGAGCCCCACCAACTTGGCGACCCGGTTCACCCCCTGAGGATGCAGCACCCGAATCTACGTGTGGCAAGACGAGTGTATCCGTCTTCGCTCGCCGCAGCAACGTGAGGCTGGCGGTGCTCGGGGCACCTCGAGGCACAGGAGGTTTCTCTGACCCTACTCCATTCAAAAGTTTACCACCCCTTCTATCCTCTATGGTCAGGATGTCATCGACATCAGGGGCATATATCCATAACTCTTATCTAAGCTCTTAGTAACTGCTAATAAAACATTCAGGTTCAGGCAAGATGGCTATTTAACCTATCCCTATCTTGAGCAAGCTTATAGGGAAGGCAAAGAAGCCGGCAGCGTTTCGCCCTAGCCCCCTTTATTTTCCGCGAGCGCCTGGATGAAGTGACTGTAGAGCCCCTGGTCCTAATAATTGTTCCCACCCACGAATTGCTATCGAGATCTTCAACGGAGCAGGCAAGTTCTGCTATCGAACTATACTGCGACCTAGCGTCGTCTCTAGAGATATACCTATCCGCGAGCATCGGCAGATTAGCAGTTCACTACAGAAGCAGCGAATCGCGCCAAGGTTCTCGGCAGCCAAAGAACCCAACCCCATCCCAGCCGAGTCAGGTAAGCTTCATCATCGATATCCGTTAAACGCCAGCTACTAACGTTAGAATGATAGGCTCGATAGCGTCAAGTCTCTCTCACCTGGACCATCCCGAGATTCGGCAGGTTCTCGATGTGCCATTGACGAATGTTCGACGCCCGCCAAAAGAAACGCCAGTTCCATTGCCGCAGTTACCAGTCTTCACTTCGTTGTCTACGCAGCCCCCTCTCGCGCCACGTCTGGATCAGATTATGTCAGTATCACAGTCCATTGCTCCCGCTATCCCATCATTAGGTACCTAGGTACAGATAGTAGCCGGATGTTAGTAGCTAACTGGCACTGGCACTGGCACTGTCTGGAAGGCAAAGCTCTATTACGCAGCATTTCAATAGCTGCTAAATAAACCAAATTCGATTTAGCTCTAGCTGTTTCACTCAAATACCCCGATCTAAACACATATTCATAGAAATAATACACGGTATCCTCAATTTATTATCACCTTGTTGATACTCTCAGACCCCCTTTACTGACTATCTACACTACGATCAGTATGTCTCCTCTTCGCCAGCCGCTTGTAGTAGTGCATACTGACAAAGAGCAGACATGTCAAGCCATCAGACCCCTCAACGTCCACCCCAGAACGCTTTTTGGGAAGGCCGGTTGATCTTCTTGGGCAACTTGCCCCCGTATACAGACAAGGCCGAGATCGAGAAGCTCTCAAAAGACCGCCAGTTTGACGGGTGTTCTTTCTACTGGCAGGAGCCGGGCACTCTTTATCCGTCGGCATGGAAGAACAGAGGCCACTGTATTGTCGAGTTTCGAGACAAAGCCGCAGCGGAGCGCGCCATGAATGACTTGCGCGACTTCAACTTCAAGTCACAGCCCATCATGACAAACCCAGCCCAGTTTCCCCAGCCTGGCCATGTGAGTATTCCCTATGGGCTATTTACACAATGATCTAACTCTACCTCACAGAAAACAACCCGTCCCAATTCTTCCCTGTCGATTGATGAGCAGCTGAGCGACCAGAGGCTTCAAACGAATCGCCCCTTGGCTAACGCCACCCCCATTCCCAAATCCGCTCTATCTTCAATTCCTCAGGCGCCCTAACCTGGTCAAGCCTTCTCACGTGTCTCCCTCTTTGGCTAACGCCATCCGCGCTCCGCAATCTGCCACGGTAGCAGCCTCCACCTCCCCATCTGATCCAGCAAAGCCAGCAGATCCTACAGAGATCCGCAATGCTCTGCAGCAACGCCAATACCCAAAGGCGTATATCTGGGGGGAGAAACGAGGCAGGAAAGCCATCACAGATGCCGTCATCTCCAGAATGAAGCATATCGAGAAGGAGGAAAAGGCTCTCGGATTTTCAACCTCTCTCCTGGTGGATGGCAATGACGGTAGCACATCGCTGCGCTCTCGAGGGGTTCCCTCACCCGCGCAATGCGATGAGCTTAAGCGGTCCAAGATTTGGATCTTTGTCACAAAGGTCGACGCAGGAAAAGTCCAGATGAAGAGGATTGATGCGCAGGACCTTTCCTACTATGAGACCCAAGGCTAGAAGGAATGGCACAAGGGGGAAAGGCCTACAGAAGAGGGCACAGACAAGGATAAACGGGACATCAAGAAGGTTGAGGATGTGATGACTGCCCACGCACCATACAAGGACACTGCTATCCTGCAGGACGTAGGCTTGTCCCTTTCACGCAAAGCCGACGGCATCAACTGGGAACCCGGCCAAGTAATCGGAGCGAATCCCAAAGTGAAAGCTCCCATGTCTGCGTCGGAGGCTTTCATCCCACCTGGCATATCGGGGACGGATCTCTCGTCGTCTACTTCTCGAGGCTACTAGATGAAGCACCAGCGACCAGCTGCGCTCGGTGCGGGTTGGGGCGATTGGGACAAGTTCCGAGAATGGGGGCTGCATGGCGGTCATGTGGATAGGACATGGGTCCAGAAAGGAGAATGGGAGTATGTAGATGGAGAGAAGGTCGACTTTCTCTTTCACGGTGATGGAGTCGTGAAGCAGGGTGACCAGGTCACTGCCGACTCGGATGTCTTTGGACCGGGACCAGATGAGCCGGACAAAGAGCCTGAGACCCTGTACGACAGGCTTCACAATGGTCCCAGTCATCACTAGCAGGGCAGTAAGCGGGGCGGTCAACGGGGCAGTGGCCGAGGAGGCCGTGCTGGGTAAGGTAGTCTGAATATCACAAATGGCCAACGAGGGCGCGGACCCTACGTAGGTACCTCTTGGCCTATTAATGCGAATGCCCCCATATAAGTCACTACGTACCGGCCTGTGGTTTATTTAAGCTCGACCGATGATCGAAAGAAGAAAATTGCCGAAAGAGGAAGTTCAATTTAGCATGTGGGAGGGCACGATTTCAGAGCGTAACCTTGAAGAGTTCTTTTAATGACACAATACTGGAAGTCGCAGTCCTTATCTGTGCAAATTAAGTCTTCTACAACTTTGCCTAAATAAATCGAGATAGTTTGGTGGATTGTCGGTGTTCCTGAGTTCGTGGAAAAGGGGTCGTTTAGGAAGACCTCCTTTGCTCCCGCTGCTCTAGCACGGCGAAGACGTCGTGAACGATGAGCGACATGACCACTTACCTGACTCTTTGCAA
Source organism: Fusarium cyanostomum (assembly GCA_014824385.1). NCBI lineage: Eukaryota > Fungi > Ascomycota > Sordariomycetes > Hypocreales > Nectriaceae > Fusarium > Fusarium cyanostomum. Next base: position 34,755 of record JABCKW010000827.1, read on the forward strand.
CTATTTTCATCAAGTATGTCTCTATATACTTTGATCTAACTTATCCATTCAATTTGCGTGGTCTCACGACATTCATGAGAGCATGGGTCAACACCAAGGCCTCACAAAGATATTACGAAATCGGGAGGCTAGGAGAAGCATATTTTACTGATTGCTCGACTCGGTAAACTCCCTTCGCAAATAGATACTCAAAATGGGCAATACTCTGAGCATGAACACCCGGTTCTGGAGATTACAAGAGTTTCTATAGCACAACAAAAGAGACTAGAACACTGCGTGCCAGTTGAACGAACAACTGAAGCCATCTACACCGTGAATCATGATCCCATCACGTCCCACATCCTAAGCTTAAGCATTCTATTCTTTATGAGCTCGCCCTTACCACTTCGATCTTCACCTTCCACAATCACTTGTTTCCATCTCACCAGTTCCTCAAGCTAGGTCATTGGCGCATAAGATCTACTTGCCGCCTTCACCAACTCGCCGTCTCCCAGCCACTACGCCTCAGCTCCGTACTAAAAGCTCCTGAGGCATCGAGAGTCCATCTCGTTGAGTCTCCCTCTTCCCTCAATGCCTCTCAAGCTTTAAGTTTGCAGCCAGTTCTTGAAGCACCCTCCATCACTCGTGAGTTACGCACTTCTTTTCTGGATGTCCTCTACTGACACTTACCATGACATAGCATCCAAGTCAGCTAGCCGAAGCGACAACCGCCACAATGCCGCTCTGGTTTCAGGACGCGAATACTTCCGAGAAAACCCTCAACAAGGATGCCTTCCTCGATGTGATGGAAGTACACTGGAACAACTGGGCGGCAGAGAAACTGTCACCGGCACAGCGAAGCGCCTGGATGGCGACTATCGAACGTGTCTACAACGGCAACCTCACATCCCCGTCCGACTTTGAGGGTTCCCAGGATGACTGGGCCGAAATCACGGTTTGCAAAGTGCTATTCTCAGAACAGTTCTTTCGATCTCGTTGTGCCGCCTACGCCCAGATCAAATTCCCTGAAGCTGACCTGGCCAAGTGGGAGCCCAACACCAGTGGCCCTACGACACATCCATCGTTTCAAAAGAACAAATTCTTCAAGCAAAAAAGAATCGGCCAGCAGTTTCAGAGGGCTACGGAACTTGCCCGGAACACCTCAGAACTGGCCAAGCGGCCCTGGTCCTGTGAGCCAGCGGAGGATGATGGTCCCTCCAAGAAATTCCGAGCGAGCGCTGCTACCAAGTCTGTCACCGAAACTGGGCCGGCCTACAATGGAATTAAACCTCTGATCGCCAAACCAGAAGATGTCTCGAAAGTTTTTGGCGACATGGAGACACAGATCGCGGCACTTCGCAAGGCTGCGGAGACCAATACGAACATCCACCAACAGGGTATCGATGCCTTGCGCCAGTCTCACCAGGATGAGGTGAAAAAGATCCTCAAGTACACCCAAGATACGATCGCATCCGTCCGCGAAACCCATCAGAAGGAAGTGGAATCTATCAAGAAGACTCATGAGGAGGAGATCGCGACACTTCGCAACACCTACGAAGGTGTGATCTCGACCTTGGACAAGGCATGTCTTGATGGGATGACTATGCTTAGTGACGCTCGCCAGGAGGTCTCCAAGCGTTGCCATGGCAGAGACTAAACGTTGCTAAGAAAGAGTCCTCCTTTTTAGTCTTGGGGTTAAACTCGCGGTAGGTGGAGACTAAACATTGTCATGAATGAGCCCATTCTGGTCTAAGGGTTAGAGAAGAATTATTGCTCAAGTTAGCTGAGGTGGAACTTCGATACTCTGCGGAAGAATGAGTCCAAGGGAGCAAGATATCCTGTTGATAGGTAAAGGTCTCAACTGGCCTTGAAAACCCGGCCCATGTCAAGGTCTTGATGATTGACAGGAAAGTGGATGTTGTAGTTTTTGACCTAGTCTGCTGCTGTTTCGTCGGTCTTGTCGCCCTCGACTTTGGCTTGGCCTTCTTGCGAGGCTGGTCGGGTTCGCCAGCCTGCAAATCTTCATTTTCTTCGTCTTCGAGCTCCTCTAAGTAGTTCGGAGCATCGTCGTCTACGATGTCAGCGTCGATGCATTCCTCTTGATATAATAGCCTTCGCCTTGACCGAGTTAGACTAGATTTTACATGCTTTGAGGAATTATGAGGTAGCCTTCAACGGCTGATTGAAATCAGTACCGAGTGACACGCGTGCCTCCCACTGTGTATCTCGATCGTCTCCGCGAGCCGCGTTAATTTATCTGTCGCTGTGTTCCAAAAAATGTCATTTGAAATATTCCATCTTTCTTATGTGTATAATGAACTATAGCCCTCGAGAGATGAGATTCCTTAGGTAATTTCACACGTCTCGCAAACTCCCTCACAATGTAAACCAAACCCGACCCTGTGCCGTTTTCCCAACTTTTTGTTTTGCCTTGCCTTAGCGAACGCCCCCCACCGGTCCTGTACATGCCCTATAGTACTTCAAGAGGGAGATGTGAGAACAAAAAAAATCAGAAGCAAAACAAGAAACTACCACATCGGGCGCAAACTCTATAAGAGTAGTGCAGAGTGTAGAGTATCAGGGGTAAACAGAGTCGCCCCTCTGGAGCAACGGACGCTGGTCCCAACGATCTTCATCGATGCTCTCGTCGTCATCGTACTCCTCATCTTCACGGACGTTATTATTGATTCTTTGGCGGCCGTTGCTATTGTTGTTCTCGGGTTTGCTGTACATAAAGTACTGAGCAAAGACGCCGAGATCGAGGAGGAGCGTGACGAGACTGCCGGCGAGCCAGCTAAGGTTAACAAGAATGTATCGTCCGTAGATGTGGCCGGCCTCGCCAGGCTTGCAGTGTTCATGCTTGCACTTGGGCTCGTACGCGAAGATGGAGAGGACGTAGGTGATGTTACCAAGGCAAGCAAAGAGGAAGAAGAGCATGCTAAGCCCTTCGGTCGTCTTACGCCTCCAGTTCAAGATGAGCTGGGGCAGACGGGAAGCAATGTAGGCGACAGTACAGAGGTATCCAAAGACCTGGCCAAGAACACTGAACTTGAGGGAGTCCTCGCCTCGACCGCCGGTCTCGTCCCTGCCACTAGACGCCTTTTGGCCAAGGAACCAACCAGCAACGCCAGCCGCGATGACCATCAGAACAATGATGGTGTTCCAGACAATGGTTTGAAGGACGGTCGGTGTCTGCGGAGGAGAATCCTGGGCGATATGGGGAACAGCAGGTGACAGACCCGACCAATCTGAGCCACGGCGCTCGTGATGGTGTACATTGGATATCAGCCCAGTGCGCTCGCTGGGTTCACCTGGGGCCGGGGCGGCCGGTTTCGGAGCAGGGATCGGAGGATCACGCCAAGTGAAACCACGATAGTAAAAGCACTGGCCGAGGAGGACGAGATCGGCTATCGTATAGTAGATGGCGAGAATGATCTAGAGGGCGGTTGAGTTAGCAATTTGAGTTATAATGACAGGGATCTAAGAGGAGCGTGAAATCGTACCATGGTCGGCAAGACACCCTGTAGGACAGCTCCCAGAATGTTGAAGACATCGCCGATTAGCCAGACGATGATGAACTGGATGGAGAGAGCATCGGCACTGCTGCGTTGGAAGTTTTGGATGATCTGAGGAGAGAAGACGACGACTGGACGAGGGAATCAGCTGAGTTGGAGGCGGGAGGTAATGATGTGAAAGACATACCCCAGCAGGCAATGGAAATGGAGCTGCAAAGATAGCAATGTTAGCCACTGCAACAGCTTAGGGGAAGATTGACTAAGTGAACTCACCCACAAATCCCCGAGATGGCTTCAACATCGAGGTTGAGGGCCTGGGTTGGCGGCGTCATTGTGCTGAACCAAGTCATGATGAGACCCTGGGCTAATGATTGCAGAGCTGCAGTAGAACCCCGGGCAGCTTTCAGCAGATACCGGTTGGATAAGCTAGAATCGTCGTTAATTGTCGTCCAGGTGCATTCGTCGCTGGTCGAAAACCCCAAGCCGTCACAAAGGGGAGTCGTCAATGGGGAGTCGTCAATGGTGATGCCGGACGTGAAGCAACCTGAGCTTATTAAAGTATTAAAGGGAGAGAAACAGGGCCGGGTGTGACTCGGAGAGCGGAATACTTTTTCCCACAATGGCACGTTTGCAGGTGCCATCCGAATTTTTTCTTACTGGCGAGCTGCCAGAAATGATCCACGTGCCCCAAATATAGTTCAAGGTTGCGGTGCAGACGTCACTGCAACTGGGACGAATGCGGGGGAACAGGCACTAACCCCCCCTGGAACATGCACCGAAGATGGACTCTTCAGGGCCCGGGCGCCTGGGTGCTTCTGCAGGGGGCCTCTGTGAAGCCGGGGGCGCTGCCCGGAAACTGTGAGATGCAGATCCAGGTCTTTGAATGGCCAATGCCAAACATTTTATCGATGCGCCATGGATTCTTGTGTGCCAGTCTAGCCAATTGACGCTTTGGGACTGAAATGCCTAATTGCAAACACCACGCTTTCATCAATCTGATAATCCAGATTGCTGCGTTCCGAGTTAGGAGGCGCATGCTCTGAAGACAAGGATTTGCGAGATCAAACCAAATGTGAGTTTGATGAACACCAAAGAATCCCGGCTCTCTGTATCGCGGACTGTCAGAGGAGACAGACGCAACTCCCATGGAGGGCAAAAACAACACTGATGAAACCAATCAGCTTCCATCCCATTGAAAGATCCTGACTCATCAAAACTTCATCCCGCTCCACGGATACACTGGAAGTGTAACCTCCCCTCACCGCTAGCCCCCAGACGGAAGCCATTGAGCGGACCCTGGGAACGGGTACCTCGGAGTACAATCCGGCGACCGCCTTTAAATCCCGCCTCTTTGCTGCCCGATACTGCGAACATCGGCACAAAAAGATCATCGTTACTAAATCGCAACAGAAACTTTCAGCCAAGATTCAATATTCAAGAACTCTCGCTCTGAAGTTTCTCAGTCGCAAGTTTTCTGGTTGTCGATACCTTCTCGTTACACATCGTCTCCGCGCAAGCCATCCATATGCCAACAACCGCCCCGCAGTCTGAGCTGCCGGTGATTGCAGCCCTCCAAAGCGACGACTCGATGCTGACTCGCCGGTTTGGCAAGGAGGTTGTAAATTACTATGCCGGCGGCCGCATCAACCGCTACTCATTTCTCCGCGCCGATGCTGCGTTCCTTCGAAAGGCTTCTGTCAGCCCAACTGCCCGGTACCTGGCTCTCAATGACTTGAACGTTCTCGTTGTTGACAAGAAGAAATTGGCATATCTATCCTTTGACGAGGTTCAACAATTGATCGGCTCAGACCCTTTCGGTCGCACAGAGGATGAGGCTATTCAAGCCTACGACTCAACTGAGTCTAAGCCTCTCGTCGTCTTCCTCGGCATGCTAGAGGAGGGCAACGAGACTGATCACATCACTTCCAGAGAGCATGGAGATATCAAGGGTCACCCTTACTTTGCCGTCGACATCACCCCTAAAGGCGCCCATGCCGAGAAGGCGACCAGCTTCTTGACAGACCAGGAGAAGAAGGGGCTCTCCCTGGATAAGAACCCCCGTGCCATGTCCCTTCATCCCGATGCTGGTGAGTTTCTGCTCCGATTGAGTTTAATTCCACTGTTACTAACGTCTCTGCAGCTTCGATGTACGCTCAAGCAAGGTCTATGGTTGACTGGAACGCCCGGAACCCTTTCTGCGCAGGTTGTGGACAGCCCAACCTCTCCGTTCACGCCGGCTACAAGCGAGTCTGCCCGTCAACAGACCGCAAAGGTGGCACCAGCGTCGAGCCTCGAGGTGATTGCCCCACTCGACACGGTGTTTCCAACGTCTGCTTCCCTAGAACCGATCCCACCATGATCGCGGCCGTTGTTTCTGCAGATGGGACGAAGCTCTTGCTCGGACGACAGAAGCGCTGGCCGCCTTATTGGTACAGCACCCTTGCCGGCTTCCTCGAGCCCGGTGAGTCCATCGAGGAGTCGGTGCGGCGAGAGGTCTGGGAGGAGAGTGGTGTTCGGGTAGGACGGGTAGTCATTCACTCGAGCCAGCCTTGGCCCTATCCTGCGAGTCTAATGCTTGGTGCCATTGCCCAGGCGCTACCTGGGGAGGGAGAGGGTATCAGCCTGAATGACAAAGAATTGGAGGTAGCCAAGTGGTTCTCCATTGAAGAGGTCCGCAGAGCCCTGGAAGCAGGGACGAGTGCTCTGGGGGAGCCTGCTCCTGAGGGATACAAGGAGGGCGACTTACTGCTGCCACCTGCTCAAGCTATTGCCAATCGCTTGATCACGGCCGTGGTTGAAGGTTACTTGACGGTTGCTCCCAAGATGTAAAAGAACACCACCCTCTTCACTAGAATATATAGGATAGGGAAACATAGGAGCGTTGAATATTGGTCGATATACGTGTTCTTACCTCAGGAGAGTCTATTACTGGCCTATGCCTGTCGATAAGGGGTAAAGGGACGTTGATGCCTCATCCAGCCCCTCTCTGACACCCCCCCTTATTGGTGAAGTCCAAGCAGTCCTTCTAATCAATAGCTATTCAGAAAGGTTGTGCCTCCCTTCTTGACTACATCCGCGGTATTGTGGCGAAAGCGAGTAACAGCAGAAAATCACTATCAGGTAGCAAGACGAGAGGTGATGTTTGGTTGAGCAGTCCCATTCGTTGCTGTCACGCTGGGATGCTAAGTACGTAAGATAAGTAGTTAACAGTACAAGACCGCCCTTAGGCAAAGCTCAAAATGAAAGTCCAGCACGGGCTGAGATTTTCGCCTACCGCAAAATGCGGATGCCGTTAGGCAAGTAACGAATCCAAAACGTCCACATCCCCGTCTCGCCCAGTTGCCATGCCCCCCTCGCCGTCCGAAGTAAACATCTGCCAAAGGACAGCGCTGATCGTAGTTGAGCACTGAGCTTAGGGCATGGGTGGTGCGCCCCAGTTGCGTCTAGATGCTAGGTCGATTATCCCACTCATAAGGTGACCATACGAGCCAGTGAAGACGTCGCTCGACAACTTCAGAGGAACAATGTCGTTGGCGTAGTCCTCATCATCGATCCTAGGCTCGCAGCCAGTGCTCCGCTCGGCAAACTTGACAATACGTCGCCGGGCGACAGTGAGGATATAATCCATGTTATGGGCTTCAACGCGTGTCAACTCGTGTGTATCGTAATTCTGGATAGCGTAGTCGATGGCGTTAACCTGGTCGGTATCGTAGTTGATGAATTTGGAGTTGATAACCCCGCCACGGCCGTCTCGCCACATCCACACAGGGATTTCGCCTTCGCAAGTCAAGGTGATACCACAGAAAGCAGGTGCGTCTCTCATGCGATGCGCAGGTACGGGACCGGGATACTTCTCGCTTGGCGGGTGGTCGACGGACAGAACGCCGATTTTGATGTTGGTGTCCCCAAACTTTCTCATGCGGAGTTTAGGGGTTTTGTTGACTGTGTGGCTGGAGTTCCACAGGCGGAAGACTTTGCGAAAGAACTCTCGGTAGGTCGTCCAGTTCACGACCTGAGCTGCTTCGCCGCTCTCGTGGATTTTAGCCCACTCCTTCATGAGATCGAGCATGGCATCTTCTCGAGAATGGTTAACTCATCGGGCGCACGAATGACTTGGCCAGGGGCTCTTTCACGGATGACCTCCCTATCGGTCATCATGTCCTCGCGAGTGAGGTTGCTGGGACGAGCAGGGCCTGCTCCAGCGTCCGCCATGTTGTAGATAGGCGCGGTAAGTGAGCCTAGGATGAAGGCTAGCGAAGCGCTTGGTGCTGTGAACGATTCTTGAAATGATTGTATGGTCGGTTGAATAGTGCTTGTGTGGAGTGCCTTTAGAGGTGAAGCGCCCGAGTGAGGAGAGAGGTGAAGGAAGAAAAGAAGAAGAAGAAAAACGAGAAGAGAGGAGAAATTACTCTTCGCTAATGGATGTGGGAGCGTTCGCTTCCTATTGTTATGTGGCCTGACAGTGCTGCCTTCATCGGTGTATTGGCACTGCACTGGCGCTGCACTGGCGCTGCACTGACGAGGAAGAACTGGAGACTCAGCCGTCCTACGGAGATCTCTGAGACTCAAATTACTGACTGGCTGATTATTGCTAGGTACTTCAAGTAGTAGGATTCAATATAATTTGAAGCAGTCCAGTATTTATTTAGTGTCACCGTTCCCCAAGAGCTGAATTGGCTCTTTCCTCCAGCCATCCAGTCGAAATATCATCTTGTCCCAAGAATGTCATGCTGTGGTTAAAGCCTGGTTCGTTTTACTCCTACTAATGGATTCTGCGCTTCTTTCCAACTTCTTTCTTGTTGCCATCTTCACTAATAACGAGACCCTCCAGAAGCCCCAGTTGTGAAAGAGGCGACCCTCTTTGGTTTTGTTGCTCTTCTTGCAGTTGTCAAGCGTGGATCAATCGGGGGTTATACTCTTTAGCACGGCAGCTTTCGCTCCAGTCGTGATTGATGATGCATCTCACCCTGGCCTCTTCGACATTCATTCCTTGGTTCCACTCGATATATCTGTTATTGGCTATATGTCGTTGTCGTCTTTGCCTCAAACTTGGCCTGACCACTGGTTGATAGTCACTACATAAGTTTAGGAAGAGAAGACATCATCACTATAGGCCTTATGATAAGCAGTTAGGTTCTCTCTTCCTAAACACTTATATGTCTTTGCTAAAGGTTAGGTCTTATCTTCCCAAATTTATATGGGTAGTATTAGAGGAGTTATAGCATAAACAATTATTCTTGTATTTCTCTTTATCCCCTACTAGCTGGCCTGCCTTTTGCACTTAGAGGGAGAAGGGAAGGGAGAATTGGAGTCTAATTAACGCAATCAGCGATAAAGTTTCTAGTTGGGATGCTGTGCGAACTTAACCTCAGACTTTTTGGCAGAGACTGGTGCTGGTAATGCCGACTTATTCTCTTGGGGAGGGAGTCGAGCAATGGGTGTGGCTTAGGGAGAACCCGAGTAGCCTTGTAGTTTCGAGGTATCTTGATGGCGAGTATCGTGGAAATATTAATTGAATTGATTGACTAATCTGGTTGCTTTTGCAACTTATACGTGATGAATCACAAGACGTGAAATTTCATGAGTGTTTCTTGTCCTTTATAGATGTGCCCCAACCGCGCTACTTTCCCTTTCGACAACCCTCAACATCATGACAGAACAGAGCTCGCTCTTTCCCAAGACAAGAAATCCCCAGGTATCTAGACCACTAAAGTCACGGGGCAGCCATAATGGGGTGTCATGAGTCGCCCAGGAATGAGGGGACTGCCATCCGGCAGTCAACGTGGTATGGAAGCAGGCGGAAAGGCAGGCCAGAAGGTAACAGGACGAGACTGCTACAACGATACGCCAGGATGCTGAGATGGACGATGCCTATCCCTTGGACAACGGATCAATGCACTTGGGAATGATCCAAAGTGACCTTTCATTGATCAGCTTCCAATCTCAAGCTGCCAGTGCTCGCCAGCCGTCCATCCCTTTAGTCCCAACTTGGAACCTCGAGAGTACCTATACACCCCGTTCGAAGTCCTGCGCGGGCAGCGTAAAAGGGGGTCGACCGCTGTTCACCCACGCTCGACTGCGGTTGATGCAAGCGAAGCCCAATCTGCAGCTCTATTGATGACAATGGTCAGGTCAAGTTCGAATTCAAAGACGACAGCAGCCAGCACGCCAACGACAACCATATCTCGTAGGAGGCAGGGATAAATGTCGAGAAGGCCAGGGTCAGATGCATCATCAACCACGATGAAAAGGAAAAACTCCGTATCAAGACAAATCAAGACAACAATCGCCAGTTGATCATGGCCTTGGCGCGTAGACGGGTTTAGAAGTGGGCAACAGCTGGAACCTCAAACGTGGCTCGGGTCGAACTCAGCGACAGGGTGAAGGCCTCCTTGAACCGGCTCTGGCGTGCGCTCAAACCACAGAGTACGTACGGACAAGCCGGGCATTGGTTAACGTTAATTACTGGGACACAGAGCTTTGCTTCTCTGGGAATTGGGAAGAATCAAATTAAATCCAAGTTGCGGACTCGAAGCAGCGAGCTCTTTTAGTAACGACGTGAAGTTATGTTATATAGTATTATTAAAGACCTTACTAATTATTATAGAAATTATATTGATCTGTTTTATTTAATCCTATATTAAATCAGGCTTATTTCTATGCAGGTCTCCCTGTCGGGAAGCGTTATGTAAGCAAGCCGCCGGGCCGGCGCACCCAAAACAGACTAGCGCAATGGCATTGGAGCCGCAGTATAAAAATCTTCGCTCGCAGCCATCTTTGCTATTTTCTTTCTTTCTTCTTCAGTCATCATTGGGGTAATACTTCACCGTCAAGTGAAATATTACTTTAATTACGGCGGCTCCGCGAAAGCGGCTTGCTGTGGGTTAGTGTCTTCCTCAGTCTCTCTCCCACCGTTCCCGGCCACCAAGAAGAAATCCCATGTGAACACTCTTTCCTACCAGCCGCGAGCGACCTTTAAGGTTTGTGACTGTGGGGTGGTCTCAACATACCGTGTTGGAATTCTGGATTTAGATAGCCTCTGATTTACTGCTCGTCGCGAAGCACGTCTGGATTTTTCGTAATTGTCCTGGAGCTGCCGTTGAGCTGAGATTCCACGCTCTGCTATGAATTGGTGATAGCGTCGTGGGCCAGAGAATTTTCTCGCGTTAATCCATCAGCCCAAGACGAGCACGCTTGGGAGAAAATCTCGGCAAAATCATTCGGACCTCGTAGATTTGCGGAGACTTCCGCGCCAGGATTCGATCTGAATCGTTGCTCCTATGACTTTCTCTCGTCGGTGCTACTCCAAGACAAGAACTTCAGACAGGAACTTCAGACAGGAACTTCAGACATGTATTGTGCACGAAGAGCTCCGAGTCGATACAGGATCGAATGGAGACACGCTTGTGAACCGCAATTTCTTGAAAGGCCGCCACAGATGGAAGGCAGTGAAAACCCAAAATCGAACCTGATGACTGTCTACCTAAAATCTTTACTTCATACTGAGGACGCCGATCGACGGGATCGCGTTTCGAAAGCCCTTTTCTCCGAAGTCTGATATTGCCCAAGAACCACCGTAGTCACGTGAAACCAACGAAGAGTTGGCCAACCCGGCGCGCACGGACCAAGTCGCGGGTGGCTCCCAAAATTTTCTGAGCCGGGAGGCCATCATTGAGATTCCCCGAGCTTCGGATAAGACCTTGCGACTCTCTGAACGCCGATTGTCCTAATTCTCTATCACGCTCGCCGCGCGCGCCGTCTCCTCGCATCCTCCGTCCTCCATCCGCCATCATGTCTTCGATCTGGAATGCCTTCACGGGCGGCAACAAGCCCTCCCACCAGCAGCAGCCTCAGCCGCAGACCACGACACAAGAACCCACGCATCACCTCTCTTTTGATCCCACCGAAGGCCAGGGAGTCGAGTCATTTTTGCAGAGCTCTACCTTTGCCGACCCGTCGCAACTACATCCTCTCGCCGGTCTCAACAGAGACACCCTCGAATATATCTCCCTTGAGGATTCGGCCCTTTCCGAGCTGCCTGGCGGCCAATCCGTCCTGCCCTCGCGTGGCTTTACAGACGACCTGTGTTACGGTACCGGCATCACATATCTGACTGGTCTTGGAGTCGGAGGTGCTTGGGGTCTTCAGGAGGGTCTCAGGAGGTCGGACGGCCAGCCTCCGAAGTTGCGATTGAACGCTGTCCTCAACTCCGTGACCAGGCGGGGTCCCTTTTTGGGTAACTCGCTGGGTGTTGTCGCCATCATCTACAACTGCATCAACTCCTTGATTGGATCACTACGTGGAAAGCACGATGCCGGCAACACCGTCCTCGCTGGTGCGCTCAGCGGTATGCTCTTCAAGAGCACTCGCGGCGTTCGTCCCATGATGATCTCTGGTGGTATTGTGGCCTCTGTGGCCGGTGCTTGGGCTGTAAGTATCGCTCTGTGATAACTACTCGGTATCTTTTTGCTAATAACCATCCAGGTTGTGCGACGATCTTTCTTCCCCATCCCGGAGCCTGTTCCCGCAGCTTCCGAGGAGCTCACCCTGTAATAACATTATGATATTTTTATTAGCTTTGGGCGCCGTGCCGGTTGACGCCCAGTTATAATTGCGCATTGGTAGATTGGAAGAGGGACTTTAAAAAAGGAGGCGGATGCGGACGGAGACGGAGCACGGGACACCGTTTCCCTTGTATACCTATGCTGAGACTACAGGAGTTTGGTAGCATGGCAACGGACGGACATCTCTCCTCCCATGGGCAACTGTACATTACATCAGGTTCGGTGAGCGAGCATTAGACCACAATAGGGGGTGGGCGTCTGGTCCTTAATGGCAAAATTGTATGAATATAGCTGTTGAGGCAGCCGAGTTGGGTTTGTTAGGCCCATCTGAACTGGTGGTCAAGGTGTGTTATCGGCTGGCACTGGCACGTTATCATGGCCATTTGTTGGTAGCTGCTTCATGTCGCGGTTGCCCTCAGCTGTGACAGTGACCGCCAATCGCTACCCGTCTTTCGTTTGCCATCCCGTCCTCGAAAGCGTCAAGCTCTGATTCTCTTCATCGACACATCAGTCTAATCCCGAGCACTCTCACTTCTTTATCCGCATCCGTCTTATCACAACATACTTTCTTGATAATATCTCCACCTCCTTACGCTATTGATGCAGTATGGACATAGCCAAAGGAAACAACGGCACCAAGCCGCCGGCACCAGATCCTCGCCGGCTTCATGCTGCAGTTTACGGACTGAATTCTCTCGACGCACAACACAGCCTTCCTGCGCAAAACCCCGGGGCACATCCTGTACCGAGTGCAGCCTCTCCCCCCACTGCCGCTGACGGCACTCTCATAAGCGCAGAGGAAACAACGCCATCATCTACAGCGCCTAGGCGACCTCAGAAAACACCAAGTACCAGACCCTCACGAACCTCGGCCTCCCATATCAAGAAGTTCAAAGAAACTCTGATCGATCATCGTCTCGACCACTGGAAAGCAAGGGCCCAAGTCGTATACACCAACGACCAACAAGATGCAACCCCTCTTTGGAGCCCACAGTGGGCGAACGTTGTGGCCCAGAGAAGAGGTATTAGCTTATTTGATGGCTTCGACCGCACATGGTTCATTCCTCTTGACGTGGAAACACCGCTTCCTGCAGATAAGCAACACATTGCCGACGATCTCCAACAAAGAGCTCGAGAATTGCAAGATGCGTATCGGGCCAAACATGAATACCTTTCTCCAAGGGTGTCGCAGCTTCTCGAAGACGAGATCCAGGCGATGTGCCGAGATCAATGGGATGGAAACCTGCATAAGAAGAATGAAGTGCCGATGCAATGGGCCGAAGTTAGGCAAATGTACGGGTTCATACAGAAGGTCGAGATGGTCGCCAAAGCTCGTTTGATTGATGGCCTGGCGCTTTTGCCTGGGTACTACAGCATCTCCCTCCTGGACGTCACGATTGATGGCAAGATGGTCGTTCAACGAGTCAGTATGCCGCATGACGTCGACCTTGATGGGTTCCTTCTGCGGCTTGATAGCTGGTGCCCTCCTGATGACGAGCATAGTCGACGTCTGCTTGAAATACTACGGAACAAGCTGGATATCGTCTCACGCCATGGGAGTCAAGCAGGGAAGGAACAGGCCGAGACCTTGCGCGGCCAACTCAACAAGCCCTACTACAAAGTCGGGGTTTCAGGCAGTGAGAGGGCGTCCTGGATTTTCAAGCTGGGCAGCAACGCCAATTATACTGTCCGGTCCGGCATGTTACCAGGTGAGGTAAGAAGATGGATGGAGCTCAAAGAGGCAACCTTTCAAGGCCTCCCTGATGGCGTTCGCGCGGGTAAACACCCGGTTGTTGTCCGAGTGAGTGCCTCCACTGCGGAGAACTCGACCTTTGTTGCATCTCTACTAACGATGTGTGGACTAGCCCTAGAAGATTCGACTGCGCCGGATGTGGCCTGAGGTAGATGAGCTGGAGACGCATCTTCCACCGACCCACGGCGAACCGGAACTGTCATCGGAACAGCTGGATATTGTGGATGCGATGCTCGGACGACAGACCGACCAGGAGAGACAACAGGGGAGGCAGTTGATGCAGGTCTTGGACAGACTGAAGAAACCGACCTATCGACTTGAGTTTGCGAAGACTGAGAGCTCCGGGAAAGCGGTACCCGAAGCTTGAAAGGCGACGTCAAAGCAAGGAGTATAAAGTCAGTTGGCAGAATTGATGTGTGGTCATCGGTTGTTGGATGCTGGGTAGTAAATGCATGCTTCAGAAGTATTGGATTGCTTGCAATTGGGTCGAGAGGATACTGTAAAGCCTTGTATACCTAGATATGGAGGTAGGTGATCAACCATAATTCCTTAATCAGCTTAGGTAAGGATTAAGATCAAGCCAGGTAAGAATTATCAAGATATTATGCAAATAAGGAGCCGCCAGACTTGATCCTTCAACTTGTCAACTCCAATTACACAGCAGCACATCTCAGGGCCGCGACATACCGAACCTTCAGCTCATACTCAATGTCAATTCTGGTTATCTGCAATAATGTGCCTTCCCTGCTTTCCTTGGACCTGGACCAAGTATGAAGACCCCCTCGATGAGTTGCACAAGGCGCCTGATCAGTCTGTATGGGTGCACGATGGACAAAGCTGGGCGTTACAAAAAGTGGTGAGCATCTTGACTTCTCTTTCTCTACATCTTTCGATTCTTTATTTGCATTCAATTGCGTCATTGTTATTATGGCAGCCCGGAGGAGTGGCCTCGGTGAATCCCAGCCCAGGAGGCTATAGCAGTGAACTGGAGACGAATTGCAGCTGGCCGCCAGCTGGGAAGCATAGTCGCCAGTAAAACGCCCAATTGGAGCCTCCTATGGAAAAATCATGCGAGTTATCTATTATGTTATCATCGCGAGCGGTGTTCGGACGGTGAGCACCCGAGCTCGACCTTCTCTCAATTTGCCCCTGAGACGCAACTTGGACCTCTCTTCTACACGCCGAAGCTAGAATTTTGAGACTCCAAGTCCCTGAGTCACGGTCTTCACGGCCTTCGCACAGAGATCCACCGTCACCCGACTCGAGCAGCCTGATTATACCTTACATAAAGGAGGCAATCATGGCCTCGGCAGGCTCGAGCGAGTTCAAATCTCCCAAGGCTCCTCGGCGACCCAAGACTCCCGACTCTCGTCAGGTGCACTTTGAACCTCAGGCCAAGACCTCTTCCACCATCCACAACAACATCACTGGCTTCACTACTGCCAATTCCCCCAGCGGCGGCTTCAACGTCAAGGTCAACGGCATCTCTGTTCCTAAGACTCCTCCTGCAACCACGACCACCTCCAGCGGAGAAATAAAGGCGGATTCTCAGCCTACGAGTTTTCCTGCGCTCGGCCCTGGCCCCAACAGCCATTTGCAGTGGCATACAAGTGCCAACCCTACGCAGAGTCTCAGCTACCAGGTGCCAAACGGTTTCATCTCCCCTCCCCCTCAGCAACAGCAACAAGGCTTCTTTTCTCTCCCACAGCAACACCAGCTTCATCCCGCTTCCTTTGTCACCACCAGCGCAAACGCCTCGACTCCTGTCACCTACATCGGCATCGGCCCCCAGCCTCCCGCAAACAACATGGGCGACTATCAGAACGCCGCTCCACCGCCCAACGGCGTTCATTTCCAGCCGCCCGTCCCAGACACGACGTTTGGCCCTATGCAACACGTCTATGTGCCTCGCTTTGATGGTGGTCTAGCTGGTCTCGCCGGCCTCGCTGGTGTTCAAGTCGGTCACCCTGCTCCTGTTCATTTTGTTTCTGCTCCCCCCTTTGCTGCTGCTGCCCCCCTTACTACCGCCGCCTGCACTACCGTGGTGCTGCCAAAGACGTTCTATCTTAATGGCTACACCTATTATGCAAGTCGTTTTGTTGATTTTTTCCCTGATATTCTTCGCCATGCTGCTTCTGTGTTGTCGTTCCTCTTTCTCTTCTTTTCTCCTCTCCTCGCATCCCTATGTTTCTCTGAAGCGCATGCTAACTGTCGCTGCAGCAGCCTGTTTTCGGTGCCGTGACACCCCAGCCCGGTGTCCATGGCAGTTACGTTGTCCACCAGCAGCCCTACTACGTCCAGCAACCGGCCATGGGTCAACAGCCAGTCTTCGTCGGTGGCCATCAACAGCAGCACTTTATGCCCCAGGCCCAGCACGTCGCAGGCTTTCCCGCGGCCGGTCTGACGGGTGGAGCTGCTGTAGCTGGCGCGGTCCCCATCATTGCAGGTAATGCCCCAGCTGGCCATCATTTCCCCGATGTTTCTGGTGTTGGTCGCACTGCTGGCGAGGAGCAGCTCCGTCAGATCAAGTTTGCGCACGCGAACAAGCTCTACGAGCCGCAGGACTTCAAGCCCGCCGATGATGACCCTTCTCGTTTCTATTTTGTTCGTGAGGTTGACGGGAACTGGACTCAGCGCAACCGATTTACCATTGATCACATGGGTGACTGCCGTTGGTACGTGACCGACGAGGGTTGGTTCTACGCCGTTCGTCTCCCCAACTAGACAGCGCGACCTGTGAGTATTTCTGCTGCAGCTTGGGCATCCTTCTGGAGCTGATCAACGACTTCCAGACGTACTACGATGCACAAGGACCGCACCGCACGTACGGACCTTGTCTTATAGTAGAAATTGTAAGGGCTTTGGTACCAACACGTATATATTCGCGCTGACATTATACAGTCGACTTTCCCAGGGTTTTAATTGATCAAGCAGCCATATCGAAGGTTGTTGCTCATTTCCTCCCGGTGTCTTTCAAGTAGGTGGTCACTAATAACTGGATTGCAAGCAAACTGACTCTGGATGACAGAAACCTGACCCCTTTGCGCTCAAAACCCCTTTGTTTTGGCCGCTCTCAATTTCGATCAGATTCCTCACTGGAAGATACGGCTCATCCGCATTTGCGTTTGAGATGATATTGAGGATTGCTGGCCTCTGGGTTAATGGATCGGAAATGGTGGTATGGGATTGTTGCAAGATTGGAGCCTGTATTGAGATGAACATGGAATTCGCTTCACATCGTCTCCGCTAAAATTGTCACTGAGATGAAATACATTTGGGTTCACATGCTGTCGCGCAATATGCCGCTATACCACATATCAAATGGTAGTCGCACAGTACTAAAGGCATAGGAACTAGGGTTATTCGTACGACACATGTCGTTCGATGATGATTGCGGCTTAATAAATGGGACCCTTCCCCAGACGTCACGCAAACCGGGCATAGCCTCGGTAATTGCATCATTCCACCCATGGTTATCAGATCATCATCTTAACCTAGGTACCTACCTAGGTAGTTAATACGCTCATCCTGAGCTTAAATAAGACACATCAAATCTCATCCCGAGGTGCTTCACATTTTGGGACAAAGTCATCTAAGGCACGTCACATAAAGAACAAAGGACGGAGCTTCAGAGGCTCACTGCATCCACCTCCATCCTGCTCTGTTGACGAAGAATACATCATACGCGGCAATGCTTCTCATCGGCCTCACAGGCTCAATTGCCACTGGCAAAACGACAGTCTCGTCGATGCTTGCCTCAGAACCATACAATCTACCAGTCGTGGATGCCGATATCCTAGCACGCAAGGTCGTGGAGCCTGGAACCAGCGGATACAATGCCATCGTCAAGCACTTTGGACCCACGACACCTGAGCTTCTCGTGGAGCCGTCAGAGACCATGCCAGAGAACGGCCCCAACGGCAAGGGCAGGCCCCTAAACCGGCCAGCTCTGGGACGCCGCGTATTCGGTGATAGCGAGGAGCGCAAGAAGGACCGGGCAGTTCTCAACGGTATCGTGCATCCGGCTGTGCGGTGGGAGATGTTCAAGATGGTGGTGGGATGCTACTTCCGGGGCCACTGGGCGGTGGTTCTCGATATTCCGCTCCTCTTCGAGAGCGGCCTCGACCGATTCTGCGGCGTGGCAGCTGTTGTAGCCGTCCGCGACCCAGCGATCCAAATGCAGCGTCTACGCGCGCGCGATCCGCACCTCAGCCCTGAAGACGCGGAGAACCGGGTCCGCAGCCAGACAGACGTGCGGGAAAAGGCGCAACGGTGTGAGGAGCGAGGCGAGGGTAAGGGCATAGTGCTCTGGAACGACGGCACGCAAGACGAGCTGAGAGAGCAGCTGGACAAGGCCGTGAGAGGTATGAGGAGGACGAGCCCGGACTGGTGGGCGTGGTTGCTGCTTGGGTGTCCACCACTAGCGGTTGCGGTTGCGGCATGGAGGTTTTGGCAAAATCTTGTAATTAATGAGGAGTGGGAGGAGAAGAAGAAGTTGAATGCGAAGCTGTGATGGATGGTTGCGGTGTAGAACTCTTTGGTGCAGATGGAGGCTGGTGCAGTTTTGGAAGGAGGGAGGAAAGAATGTCAGACCCAACGCGCTTCCCTATTTCTCAGTTACCACCAATCTTTTCATCTTCAACCTCCTGGTATCACTTTCGCATTCCCTAGCTATCTTCGCCTTAAACAACAGTCTCACTCAGTCCCACCCCCTCTACGCTGTCAATTTCCCCCTTACCTTAGGCGGCCAAGCACCAGGAGTTTCTTCGCTTCGCCCTGACAGCTGTCGGCAGCTGCCACTTGCATTGTATGTCACTCAATACCGCCTCCACTGCCATCTTGGCCTCGATCATCCACCTGCAAATCCAAACCCCTACTTCACCTCATCTTTGTCTTTGACCCTATGCGAACCTCTTCACCTCAACCTTCACTCATGTGCTCGCTTGGTTACATCTAGCTCCGTCGCTACGATGACGAACCGCAAGTTCAAAGGTCCATCGCATTTTTGCGAATGGGTAGTTGGAACTACCATCGATACAGCTCTCGGCCCTATCCCAAAGAAGAAGAAACCGAGAAAAAGAGACGTCGTCAGAGTCGAAGTCACCACCGATGACGAGTCTGAGGAGGACTCCGTTAAGATCACATACCCGCGTACCAGACGCAACAGCAACAACCCGTCTGTCACGGAAGCCAAGGCCGTCGTTAAGAAGGTCCGCTTTGAGGATGGTCCCAAGAAGTCGGCTCTGAAGAAGACCATCATCACTCCTACGGAATCATCGGATGAAACATCCGACTCTGGTCCGGAGCCGGCTTCAGACTCGGGTCAGTCGCAAAACATTACAAGCTCAAACGCGAGTGGTTCTGATGAAGAGAGCTCAGATGGTTCCACCAAGTCCAAAAAGAACAAGAAGAAACAGAGACAGATTTTGGACGATACCGACAGCGACTGGGACTCGGATCCGGACGCCACCTGTAAGTGTCCGCGCTGCACGAAGGGGCGAGAGATATTGAGGAGGTTAGGCAAGAAAAAGAGCAAGGGCAACATTTCCCCAAACACTGAGACCTCTGAGTCTGAAACGGAGGAGTCCCCCAAACCCGACAAGCAAGAATCTGGCAAGGGGAAGAAGAAAGGCGGAAAGAAGGCAAAGGAGCCAGAGACCGAGACAGAAACCACTGATTCTGCCAAAGATACTTCAGAATCAGAACTCGAATCGCCATCCAAGAAGCGACAGTCAAAGAAGCAGGGCAAAAAGAAGAACGACAAAAACGAAGAGTCGACAACAGAAGCCGAGACATCCGAGTCGGAGCCTGAGCCAACTAAGAAACAAGTGTCCAAGTCGAACCAGAAAAAGGGCGCCAAGAAGGTTCAAGTACCGGAAACTGACGGCGAAACTTCCGAGTCAGCCAAGGAAACAGAAGAAGAGAGCGAGCCTAAACCAAAAAAGAAACAGCAGAACAAGGCCAAGCCGAAGGCCGAGAACCTCAAGAACGACAACAAGAAGCAGGAAGCTAAACAAGGGCAGAAAGGCAACAGACAGCAAAACAATGGAAAGCAGAATGCTAGAAAAGGGACGAAAGAAGAGCCCGATGAGCCAGAAGAGAAAGCTGATGATGAAGTCATTGGCGAATCATCCAGCAAGCAGAACAAAGGCAAGTCTAGCAAAGCGAAGGGGAAAGAAAAAACAGAACTCAAGAATGAGCCTACACAGAAGTCCAAGTACAAAGATGTATTTAAGAAGGGGAACTATCCAGAAGGCATGCCAGTTCCTCATCCACGCCGGCCTCAGCTCGTTGAGCCGATCCGCGCCGAAGTCGTTCAGACGGAACGCGTCGTCGAAACTCCCGAAGATCCAGCTCCGAATGCTTACTACGATCCAGAACACAACGTTGTCAGGGTCTACTATGGCCCTGTCTATGGAAATCAGCAAAGTCACGCACTTTACCCGGACCGAAACGCCTTCAGCCGCCCCTTACCCATGGGCATACCCCATCCGACTCGGAACCCGTTCTATTATGGCTTCAACAACCCTCAGCATCATCCGGCATACGGACAGAACCCGCCGTATCCCCAACACTACGCACCTGTGCCGCCGCCAGACGGTTATGCGCATGTTCCCATCAGTCAAGGCATGCCTGGAGACCCTTGGCGTGCCGTGAGTGGCCCCCCAGGTTTTCCTCCGGGGCCAGCCATGAATGGCTACGAGGCAAAGATCAGCCCCAAGAAACCCGGAAATCCTGCTCCACCATCCAGCAAAGACAAGGATAAGGTCGGCCAGAACAACGTTGGCCCTCCGAGCCTTACAGTAAGTTGCTTTCCTTGGACACCACACCGGACTTAACTCACGACCTTAGGGCCAGGATAACCCCTATCTGCCCAAGAGGGCGAAGTCGCAATTCAGCACGTATGGTAGCCGTGGTGCTCGCACTGCGTCCAAAGGAGACGAACATCCGGCTGGATCTGGCCGAGCTGGATCGAACTGGAACAACTCCAACGATGCCGCGGGAGCCTGGAACGACGGAGCGGGCGATAATAACCAGCATACTGGCACAAACTGGAATGCGCCTCAAGATAACAATCAGAATGGCACAAACTGGAATACGCCCCAAGATAACAACCAGCATGGCAATTGGGGGACGACGGATAACCAGAACGTCGCAGGTTGGGACCAGGCTCAGAACACGAATGGGAAGGACACATGGCCAGCGGACAACGGCCAGCAAAACCAAGACAAGACCAATAACTGGGGCTCGGGGTCGAACAGAAGCAGCGAAACTGTTCGGAAGAAAGCTGATCACTGGGGCGAAGATACTCATCTGGGCGGCAGCCACAACTGGGATGACAAGAAGGACGCCGTTAGTACCCAGGGGCAAGGCGGAGACAACAACGTCGTGGGCTGGGATGTCAACGGGGGCAACAATATCTCGCCTATGTCCAATAAGAACGAAGTGGCCACTGACAACGTCATGCCTGGATCGTGGGTTGACACAACTGGCGTCCCAGCCTGGGGAGATCCCAGTGCAGCGCGCGATACAGGAGGTGAAGCAGTCAACTGGTGAGGAAATTATTGATGCAGATTGCGACGAAAATATCTAGTATAGACAAGGAGGTATGGTATCCGCAAAAATCACTGTACTGCTAGATGCTATGGCTAGATGCCTCCCAAACTCATATCCCATCCCATAAATCAACATCATACTGTGACTTTTGACATTTGTGCCTTGACGCATTATCTCGAAGAAGTACCGATTTCAACTTCCCGACCATCGTCGTGTTGTACTCGTCCTGTTCGTGTCAAGTGGTGGAATAGATCAACGCCTCGAGTAGTCGTCTCCTTTGTACAATGCTTGCGCAGCTGAGCAACAGAGTAAAAACAACAATTGCAGAGCAATGCCGAGCGTGAAGTAAAAGGACAAGCGCAGTCAATCAGAGGATTGTGCAGCCGCGGAGAGACCTGATCGGCCGTCAATCAGCTTTGTCCTGAAGGTGGCGTGTCGTTTTAGCCTGGGCCACTGGTTATGACGGCGGGTGCTGGATCATGAGGAAGCTAACGAAAGTATTTTCGTTAGGAGGAAATGGTGAGATTGGAAAATGAATGAAGCAGCTGATAAACCAGGCGAACAGTGACAAAAGAAAAAGGGGCAGCTGTGTCGAGGGCATAACTCACCATCGGGACGTTTCCCATTCAATAATCCACAATGAGCAGATCTTAAGTCGCTCACGCACACTCGACGTGCCTAGAAGCCGATATTTCTCAAGATCCTTGACAGGCAGCATACTGGCAAACCACCAGGGAAAGATAGCCGCATCGTCGGGACACTCGCCGTAGAGAGTAAGCATGTGTTCCGTCAGCCACGGCACACTCTGGGCGCGCATTTGGGCGACGAAGGACGAGGCGAAGTGCATGAGGCTCTGAGTGGACATGGCATCGATGTCGACAGCCGAGGCAGGGATGTGCGGGCTTGGAGATATTGGTGAAGAGGGTTCGTGGGATTCTTTGTCGTCATCGATGGTGGAGGGAGATTCTTCGATTGATGGCTGCAGCTCGAGAGGCGTTGCTTCGGCGGCTTCCATGGCTTCTTCCTCTTCGAGACTGACGTCGTCGACACGCTCTATCTTAGCGACAGTGTAGCCGTCAACGTAACTGTGGCCGCGGACGCGAAAGCGTGAGAGGCCGACTGTCTCAACTAGGCTCCGACCATCGGGGTAATACTGGATGTTGACGATGCGCAATAACGTGCCCAGGTCTTGGAAGCCAACGTCTTCAGCATTTCGTGGTCGCTTCGGCAGTACCATGCCAAATGTACGGTCACCCTCGAGGGCTCGCCGGATCATGAGCCTATACCTTGGCTCGAAGATGTGGAGGAACGTTGGCATGAGGGGAAACGCTAGGGTGCACACGAACAGCGGCAAGTCATAGTCCTGCATCTGGTTCGCGCGTTCTGCATCCAGCGCGTCTTTCCGGGCGTGTACTTCCTCCAGCCAGAACGACTCGATGATACGTGTGATGGTCTCGTTGGACGGTGACGCATTGCGGTTGAGCAGCGGGTTGATGGCTAAGGGGCGACGACAAATGGGACAGTATCGCGAGTGATCAAGAATGCGATGGAGACAGGAGCGGCAGAAAGTATGACCACAGGCGGTGGTTAATGGATCGTAGAAGAGGGCGTAGCAGACCTGGCAGTCCATCTCAGCACGGGCAGCATCCTGAGCTTTGCGGACGAGGCCTGTATCTTCATTGTCGTAGTCACCCGGTGGCGGTGATGGTGATAATGATGAGACATCGTTGTAGGAGATGTCGGCTTCATAAGATAAATCACCCTCCTCGGCAAGGGAGTACGTGGCAACGACCTTTCCGCCCGTTATCACCTTCGAATACGTATCATCCTCTCTCAACGACCCAAGACCAGCGACGGCCCACGGATCCTGCCACATAACCCTCGTAGCCTTTTCGGATCCCACCGCCTCGACCTTGCCGCGTTCAACCTCATCCCGCACATGTTGCGCCGTCTTGTTGAGCACCACATCGAGGGCGCAGTCGCCGAGAGCATGGTCCTTCCCACAGTCAACAAAGGGGCATCGGAAACCGCGGAGCCGGTCGGGGTTAGCGGGATATGTGATGTTTGCGCGGAGATGTGTTTCCGGCAGACAGCTCCGGCACATGCTTTTACCGCATGGGAGACTAATGGGCTCGCGCAGGGGCAGCGAGCAGATCTGGCACTGGAACAGGCGGACAAAGTCGCGGGGGGCGACGTCGCGATGGGGGGATGATGTCGGAGAAGGAGACTGGGAGCGGGACGGCGGTTGTTGCGGTGGTTGCCGGCCGAGATCCGGAGGTTCGCGGTCGGAGTCGGAGGGCCGTTCGGGGGTCCGCGACTCTTGAGGACCGGAACAGGAGGGAGGTATGGTCGCGGCATCCTGCGACGTGCCGTGTGGTGACATGAATGTCTATAGACGGCGGTCGTAGCGCAAAATGGAAGAAAGGGGTATAATTCGTATTTCGGGGTTTCTTGTCTCGTTTCTCTTATCGGGCGTCGAAACTCTCTAATAAGGTGCGAGCGTCGATATGTAGTCGATAGAGAGGTATTTTGTTGCTCCAGGTTGTGATATGGTGCGTCTCTGGTGTCCGAATTTATGGAATGTCCTATATACCCAAGATTATTGTTGTTGCTGATGGCTTTTTTGTTGTTGAAGACGAGTATAATTGTCTTCGTCGCGTAGCCGTCGACTTCGTTTCGAGCGCATAGAGATGGGCGCGGGACTGTCCAAATTAGGGAGACTAGCCGGATGCAAGGCAGACATGGGTTCTGTACAATGGTAAGGCTACAAGGACCCTATCGCAGATTAAAGACGCAGCATTGCTGTGGAAGAGAATCGAAATGTTGTAGAAGGCGGGGGAGATATGATGAAGTAGTAGGGGCAGACGATGTTGTCATAGACGTTTGTGAGAGCAGTTTAAACGGTTGCGAGTCCACAACTTGACAGGGGGGTTAGGGGAGACGGGATGTGGTCCGGAGGGTCTATAGCATTCAAATGTATCGAGGAAATGAGAGATGCTATCAGCCGGGAGGGCCAATTAAGAGGAAAAAGAAGAAATGGGACTGCGTCTTCTGTTTCAAGAGGCAAGCCTGTTGATGAAGATGCGGCAAAGATAGAGATCGTCATACACGAGGGCCTATTACCAATCCGGGACGGGCTTCGCAGGCACGCGGCGACAACGCAGCGCCCGAGGCTTCCAAAGGGGTGTGTGGTGGGGGAAAAGAGACACGCGAGCTCCCGAAAGAAAGAACTGAAAGAGTCAATGGCGAGAGAGGAAGAAAAATCAAGGGCGTCACAGCTCTATAGTGACGATGTGAATTGGAGGAATTTGGGGGTGAGAAGAGAGATAGAGGAAGAGGGCTTCGTCGCTGACGGGTACCAGATACTTTAGCAATGGGTCGTAGAGGCTAACAGGCTACTGGCCTCTCTAGGTACCTTAGTGTTAAAGATTCGAGGAGGGTCCCCTAGACTTGGAGGACCCTGAGTTGGAGGACGTGGAAGGGTGGCATGCCACGGTGGGTAGTTATCATGAAAGCTCCGGAGCCCGGTTTGGAGGTCTATCTTTTGAAGATGCAGAAGAAGGTACCTAGTTGGTAACTAAAGACAAGCCAAGAGCGACAAGTATTCCAGCGCATTGTAAGGTAATCTCGTTCAGTGTTACCATGCACAGCATGACATTTAAAAAAAAAAAAAACGGATGACGATGGCAGGCCGGGGTCCATCGGCTCATGACGTCGCCTCGAAATGGCATCGTATTTTCCAACGGCCAAGATGCAGACAACAACTCAACCCAACCCCAGCTTTGCCATGCTTTTCGGCCTTTTCCTGTGGCCGGTATAGAATCGCGATTCGACGAGCCCAAAGAGCCACACGGGCCAAAGCCTTGGCTATCCAACAAGAAGCGTCGTGGTTGATGCTTCATGGTTTGGTAGTTTTGGAACCAAGGGTTTTCTTAGACAGCGGGAACTTTCCTCTCACTCGAAACAGATGGATGCAGATCCCTAAAAAGCATTTATGTAGACGGTACTCAGTCGTGACCTCTCCACACGGGACCCTGTTTTCCGCTCACATCTCCGCCGATCTGGGTCCAGCCCTTCTGGTACCTGCTGTCGGGAAAAAAGGGTCTCTGTTGAGAAGACGAGCCATCTTGTGATTGCTGATGGCACCGTCATTTGGGCGATCTAGACAGCACTGGATATGCAACGGCCATCGGGAGAAACAGCAGGCGAATCGACGCTACTAATTAATACCTTGGGTAGCTGACAATCTCAAGTGGGAATTCACCCGTCGCCGTCAAACGGGCTGGCAGGATTATGGGTGCGCGTGTGCAGACGAGTCATGATTGGGCGAGGTGAAAGGACGAGGCAAGGCTGCTGGCGTCGAGTTAGGCGAAGGAGAGTCAAAGACTGAGGCGTGTGTGAGAGCCTGAGAGGAGACAAAAGTCGTTGGCGTCATATGAACGGTAACAGCGACAGACAGGGATGTGTCCATGATGCTGAGGCTCCCAGATGCGACAGTCTTGGGGTCATGATGCTGCCGAACCGACTACTTGGCCTGCATGCTTGAGGTGAGTAATTCCAGGACCGCTCATGCGTTGACAGATCTGCTCTTTCAGCTATTCTTTGAGGTATCAACATATTCCGAGATGCGAGATCTACGGACGAATGGACGACGCGCGCAAGCAGCGTTGGACAGGATCTAATCTACGCATCATCACCAACCCACGCCTCGTGGCCATTGTCCAATAGTTTCGGGGTGTGGCGGCCCGGATCGAGATGGCCTCCTCAGCCTCCCTGCAACACCACTCAGCGCGGCGAAAAAATACAGAATAGAAAATGCAGCTCCGTTTTCTCCGCGCAACGTTTCCAGCTAGTTATCCGTCAAGTGACATGCATCGCGATCGCTGACCACATTTTTGTTGGCCCAATAGCCGCCTACGTTTTGGGCTCGGCTCTTTAGCCTCCTCACCCTGATCTGATCCTGTACTCCTGACAAGTCGATATTGCGCTAGAGGTATTCCAAGGTTTGCGTAACAATTCCCATTGTCTACAGCCCCAAATTTCCGTCCCTTTCTTCTCACATCATCACATGCCAATCCCCCCGCGAGGTTTCTGTGGCTTGCAGCCATCGTCGCAAAAATCAGATATACAAAGGAACGCCGTCTGTGCGTTTGCATCCTCCCCCTGCTGGCGATGGCTTCGACTCGTCCCCGAACCTGTTTCCAGAACTGTAGGATAAATGCCTGCCGGTTCCGCTGCCCAGCGAACCTGCATCTGTAAGGTTTCCACTTTGACGTCAAAATTTCAGGCACAGCCTAGAGTTGACAATCCAAGTGATGCTTCCATACTTCAGGTTTATAGCAACGGGTTAGAAGCTCAAGCAGATAAGAAGGTAGCATTCTACCAAGATATTCCGTACACAACTCGGTACTAAGAGCCACAAGGGGCCCCCTGGCCTATAGTTGTGTAAAGAGTCAATTGGATAAGAGTAGCGGGGAAGCTTTTCTGACGTTGCTTCTACGTTACTCCTCTTTCTCTTTACCTCTTTCTTCTCCATTGAATCTTGAATCTCTCTTCTTTTCTTCTCATCATCCAATCTAATTCCTCTCTACGCCATACTCTTCCATCTCTTCTATTCACATCCCCAAAATGTTCTCCGCCTCCCGTCCCGGCAACACCTCCGCTTTGGCGCTCCCGTCCCCGGAGGCCCGCGAAGATATCACCGCTCGTCTCGCCGACCTCGTCTCGGCCATCGAAGCCCACCCTCAATGGACTCCCCCTTCTCCTCCCCGTGGTCTCTATCATGTTTGGGACTTTGTCAAACGCTCCCACTACATCATGACCGAGCTCGACAATATTTCTGCCGGTCGGCCCATCCAGCATCCTGAGCAGATCCCCAAGAACGACGGTGGTAAGTATT
Organism: Fusarium cyanostomum; assembly: GCA_014824385.1. Taxonomy (NCBI): domain Eukaryota; kingdom Fungi; phylum Ascomycota; class Sordariomycetes; order Hypocreales; family Nectriaceae; genus Fusarium; species Fusarium cyanostomum. The sequence continues at coordinate 62,022 of JABCKW010000827.1, forward strand.
GTGACAGTCTTGAATTCATTGGCATGCAAACCCTTCCTATGACATGAAATTCCCCTTCCGACGATAGCTTCATTCTGGCCCAGGACTTACCTTTGTGTGTTCTTCTCCATCAACAGCCACCTCAGGCTCCCAGGCCGCCTCCCTCTCCTTCAACGATGTTTGCACCCGCTCCTTCACTATCAACGAGATGATTCAGAACCCTCGCATGCTCGTCATGCTCGGCCTTCCCCACATCGACTTTGGCAATGCTGTTCAAGAACGGTCACGTGCCCTCAAAGAGGCTATCGACAAGGCCAACAAATGACGTCGTGCCGAGCTTTCGTCATGCGACGATCGTCCACCTCGACAAGGTTGATGGTGGAGCAAAGGGCAAATAACTTTAGTCGACGGTGGTTAAAAAAGAGCAAAAGGGAATAAAAGGAAACAAAATATGAAAAAGAAGGAGAAGGGGAGAAGGGTAACACATAAGGTATACCAGGTTAATTGCATTAGCGCACAGCATGGATAGAGGGCCACAATTTGTGGGATAACTGAGGTTGTCCATTTCAGATGATCAATTGGGGAGAACGTAGTAATTCTGCTCATGGACTTATAACGAGCTTCTCGTGTTGAAACATTCGAGGTAGTCCTGGCTCTCTCAACTCGTAGCCGCCCTCGTAGTGGAACCTGAGCTGTCGTTAATGATGGATTGATGAAGCCATCGCGCAATTAACAGCTCACCATTCATCTACCCCCGCCTATACCTAAGACCAAGCCGAGCCTAAAGTTAGGTAAACCTATTTTACCTAAAGAGCTATCATAATATCTATATATATGTTAGTTTAGGCTTAAGGAGATTTGAACTAGGTTTCATATATGCTGCGTCTAAGTTACTGGCATTATGCATGAGTACCTTGTTGGGAATTCCGACCGGGCGAAACGTATGCCTCCTCCCTATGTGTACCCTTGATTCAAACCGCACATGAGCAACATTCCTCCCACACGAAATACAGCACATCTCCAAGTCCAATCTTCATGACAAGTCCAACCGTACCATCCAGAGACCGAGGAACCCAACCAGAGAGGAATCCAGACCCAAATCCAAGAAATGCCATCCGAAATACTAAACAAACATCATAGACACATCATGCTACAGAATGTGATAAATCCCAAGGCCAGGCCTGCATCGATATCGAGACAGTGCCCAGCGTCGGGTCAGACAAGCTGCATCTATCCCGCCGTCATCGTACACCAGCCCAGCGTCCCTTTGCAGCCGCAGACCGTCCAAGCGTGAGTCGGCGACCAATGTTGCCGAAGCAAACACAGCTACAGAACAGCACGCTGAGCATCCACACGCCCGTCTCGAGCGTCTCTTGCCGCGCCAGGCCGCCAAAGATGGGCAGAGGTTCATGGTTCGAGCTCATAGAGGCATTCGACAAGTTTCTGAATGGAGCGTGGGCGGGTGCCGGCATCATATCTGGGTTGACGCCGAGGAGAAGGATTGAGCCCGTGAGTCCAACCGCGGCCGAGAGAAACAAGCCCGGCTTAGAGCGGTCGATAAGCCACCACAGCAGAGGATTGACCAGAGCCAATGTCAGAGACACCTGGAGGGTGGACGCCCAGGCCACCTTGCGCTGCAGATGGTGTTGGTTAACATATCGTACAAAGGACCTTTCTCAGGCTTGGTGAGACTTACAATGGCAAAGACAATGCCAACAAAGGCACCAATGCCTCGGATGACGAGCGCCCAATCAGTACTAGGCCCATCGTCCTTGGGAGGAGCACTATTCTTCTCCACCACAACTTCATCGTCGCCGTCACCAAACGACTCCTCCCAGACCCGGTCGAACCACGGTAGCAGAGCGCCTAGAGCAACACCTGCAAACCCCCAGAATGCCAGGTGCGCCCAGTTGTACGCAGGACGAATCATGTTCCCCGTGCGAGATGTGAGGTTGTTCGAACCGCCATGGAAGCGCGTGGTGACCAGCACGCCGTAACCGATGCCCAATACGAAGAGGAGGAGACCGCGGAGGACCAGAGAAAGGAGCGATGGCCCGGGTGTGAACGGCGCAGAAGCTTCGTGGGGGCGAAACGAGGACCGGCGACGGACGAGATGCGATCGATCTCGCAAGAGCTCGTATGTATCGTCGTCGATACTTGGCCGCTTGACAGGCGTCTGGGCGCCCATGCCCCAAGGCGTATCCAACTCATCTCGATCAGCGAAGACACGGTCGCGGGCAGAAGACGCGGTCGGGGAGTATATGCCGAAGAGGGTCGAGGAAGTCAAATTTAGGAACGACTGCGGCCGACTTAGGCTCACGGGCTCGGGAGTGGGTTGTAAGAAGCGCGGGTTGTTGAAGTCCGGGGCGGGCGTCGCGGGCGACGAAGTGTCGTCGGGAGGCGTGGCACTCGTCAAGTTGAGGTCGAAGGGTCTTCGAGGGATGGGCCGAAGGATAGGGGGTCCATCGTCGGCCATGGTATCAGAGAAAATGTGAGGGTCAATAGTATTGGTGATCTAGGGCTTTGGTAAGTAAGGTTCAGATGAATTAGAGGCTGGTTGGGATGGAGGCAGGCAGGAAACAAGGCTCTCGTCTCAGCTCACCTCAGCTGAGACCTCCAAGTCTTAAAACTCGGGTCCAAGGTTACTCACAGTCTCAACTGGTCTCAACTGGGGAAGCAAAATGCTAGTCTACAGCTTTCGGGATTGTCGGGGTGAGAATTCAAGCTTGTTGGGGCCAAATTTCCAACGCTGTCGCTTTCACAAGCTAGTTAGTGAGCCCCAAGCGTGGCTTGTTGCTGAGCCTGGTCGACCGGGATATCCAAATCAACAGCAACAGCAACGCCTTGATGTTCCAGAACCAAGAAACGGAGGAATGCCTGCTGAGAGAGGGCCTGGTTTGCTTCGTGATCGATGCGCAACACACGTGTATGGGAAGCGGGGAGGCTTCGATTTCGGCGAGTTGAGGCGGATTGAAGATGTTGGGGACGAGTCCGTGGCAGAGGATGTCCAGGGATGGTTCTTAGCGGCAATGTGAACAAGAATAGCAAGTTGAAGAAGAGGAAAAGAAAAAGGGAATATGAATAAGAGTAAGCAAAAGAGGAGAATAAGCCATGAAACCCAAAAAGGCGCCAACGTGAGGCGACGCTGCCTACCTACTGCAGCGTCCAGGCACGGTACGATGCGCTTCTTCACATGCTCACAAGACCATGCAGAGGGAGGACCCTCAAAAGGGCCCCGGGAGTTACGTAGGGCGCCCCCATGAGAGACATGTTGCCCCTTGTTCACGGGGTCTTTTAGTGGACGAGGCCAAGGTCCAGTCCAGGTGGGCGGGCGCCTTGAGGTTCCCCGCCTGCTCGAACGCTTCCTTGTTACAAGCTCTTGACTCTACCGTACACGCATAGACAATTATTCAGCTGCCAGAAGTTTCCTTGGCTAAGCCGCAGTCATGCAACAAGTCTTTATGACTGACTTTGAACCGCTGGATAGCTTCCCGCTTTGACGCCTCAAAGCCCGGGAGCTGACTCGAGATTGTCGAGAGAATCCTTGATCAACTTACCCCACACTGAGAGCCCCGAATTCGAGACTCCGTGGTTGGCCAGATCTTTGACTCGTACTGTATCAAGCCCTCGTGATTTGTACAGAGATCCATTGATCAGCCCCCCTGTCTTCCCCCAACAAAGTTGCCGCTGTGACCTTGTCTGTTCCCCGTCAGCAACAAGAGACTAAAGAGGAAATAGAGACAAGATGTCTTGCACAATAATGCAACGCTCTCTTCTGCAGGTGAGCGTCGGAAATGCATCTCGCTTTGACCGGCTCGGCAGGTTGCAGAAACGGAGAGGAATGAGTGGTGCGTGGTGTGGAATGATTGAGTGTATCAATTGGCATGTGATTTTGCGCGTCACTTGGCTTGGCTGATGGCAAATTCCTCAGGTCATGATTGAAAACACCAACAGCAAGACTGATGAGGTACGTATCAGTCACTGATGTACAATTCTCTAGGTACACAATTTTTTTTGGGCTCAATCCTCATCACTGCCACTATCCTCATCTTCCTCCTCGTCCATCTCATCCTCGCTATCCTCAACTCCCTCCGGCCGGGGTATCATCATAAACGCCGTCATGCATGTGATTCTGTTCTGCGTCTCATACGTCCCCAACAGCTTCCCCAATGGCACCGCCCCTGTCTTGTCTCCCTTGGCACCACACTTCGTCTCCCCCTGTAGCTCATCGCCCATCACCCGCCACAGCCGGATCTGCCCGTCGCTGCTCCCGCCCGCCACATACAGCGTCGACGAATCCGTCGCACTCTTCACAACCACAAAGTCCTTGATCCGCCCCTCCACGCCGCCTGCCTTGCCACCAATCTGCCCGAGGAGCTTGGCTGTGGGAAGCGGGCCGGATGCCTTCTTGTCGTCCGCATCATCAGGCTTTGTGAGGTCCTCTTCTGCGGTAGAGAAGAAGAGAATTCGGCCGTCTTCCGTTGCTACAGCCAGCAGCGTCGCATCCGCCTCCTCGTCCATTGTAACGTAGAAGAACTGGTGAACCTTTGTTCGAATCGCTCCCATCACTCGGCATTTCGGTACACTATCCATGCCAAATACCACAATATCTCGATCAAATCCAACAGCAAACTCGTCTGAACCGTCCACGCTTCCCCAGACGACTCGGCGACCCTCACCTGTTGAGTGTTTTCCCTCGCCAGTTTCCTGGAGCAGCTGTTTGCTAAAGTTTAGCACTCCAGCCTTCTTGCCCGTAACCAAGTTCCACAACCGCATTGAACGTTCTCCCTTGCTGACGCTGATCATCAACTTCATGCTGGGGTGAATCGCAAAGTCGTTGACACCGGACGGCGTACCTCCAAACGGTGCCGTGTCGCCGCTCGGCCGTCCCTGTGGTTTCGCGATAGGAGCTTTGATGTTGCTAAGCAGAGACCAGTCTCGCGTTCGTGTAACTGCAATCGTAGAGTCCTCGCTGGACGACAGCAGCTTCGATCGTGTGGGGAATCGCAGCGCCGTCACCGTCGATGAGTGGTGAAGCAGCGTACCGACCTCTCGATTCTTAGGATTCTCGAGAATCGGCCGGGGCGCCACCTTGGCCAGCATCTCCTGGTTCTTCCGGCTCGGGGGATGCGCCGACAGGTTGTAGACGTTGATGCGCTCATCGGTGCTTCCCGAGGCGAGCATGACCTTTTGTGTCTGCCCGGGAACGGGTGCGGATATGGGCGATGCCGCGACGCAGCGGATGGCCGAGGTATGGGCATTGAAGAGGAAAGTGTCGGCAAATTCAGTCTTGTCTTTAGGCCCAACTGTCACCGTTAAACCGTGAAGAATTCGGTCGTAGGATCCCACCACAACTTGGATCGTCTCAGTTGCATTGGCGGCGGTTGTCGCGACGGTAGTCGGTGTAGTCTTTTCCTTTTTTTCCGTCTTTTCCTTGAGAGCTTTATTGCCCTTGGTCTTCTTGGCGACTACAGGCTCAGCAGCAGGTTCGTTTTGCACGACGGCTTGTCTCTTGCGCTTGGCCATGATGTCGTCTTATTTTGGTGTATTGGTTGCGGAAAGGCTCCTCTTGCGAAATGTTGGCCAGCATCCAGAAAAAAAATATTGGGAAGCTGGGTAGTGATAAGATAAGATGGCTTACGTGCATAACCCCACAGTGTGCATTTCCTTCATCGCCCAGATTACCAAGGCTTGTTGAGTATATTCAAGTGTATGTGTTGCACGGGAAATCTAGATTCCTCCAATATCATCTATCTCACCGTCCTGATCCTCCGTTTGGACCCTCAATTTCCCGCTCCACCATCTCGATTGTCCCCAAGCTTGGGAACCGCTTGGTGAAGTCCTGAATATAATCGTCCTTCTCTTTGGCCGTCATTTCCAAGACCGGTCGTCCAGAGAGATCCATACCAATCAGCTGTTCCGATGATTTCTGTGTACGACTCGGTTTTTGGGGTGATGCCGGGCGTGGGCCGGTAGGGAGGCTGTTGAGATGCATCGGTTTCTTCGGGGCAGGCGGCTTTGCATGAGGCTTGGGTGCGAGGGCTGGAGGCGCAGATGATGCTGAAGCCGGGCCGGTACTAGAAGGAGTCGCTCCTCGGGTCTGAGAAAGCTCGACTCGCGTCTTGGTGACATTCAAGGGATTTCTAGGTAGGCCGGGAAGAGATTTCTCGGGCTTGTTGCCAGTCTCGGGGGTGTCGGTGTACTTCCCATAGCCTTGGGCAGTCCTTTGAACGTTGGAGGTCCTTTGATCCTCATTTAAGAGGCTCTGGACCCTGTTCTGGATGCTGACAGCACGAGAAACTCCTCCGATGCTTTTTGGTGGGACTGGTGGTCCACGCTTTCCTGAGGCCACTCGTCTTCGATACTCAGCTTGCGCTGCTTCCACACGCTGCTCCTCTTCCTGAAGTTTCAGACGCTCTATATCGCGCCTCATCTCGGGTGTCATGTGATCATCATGCTCGTGATCATGGCCATCATCACTGCGCCCATCGGTTGCTTCAGAGCCCGCGATAGGAGTAAGATCACGACGTCCTAAGTCCCGCTGTGGCGATGGGTTTCTCCCACCACTAGGAGAGCCACCCTCGAAGCGCTTAAAGGCGTCCCCAAACTTGCCCGCAAGTATGTTCTTGTTCCCAGGCAGTGATGTCAGACTGGATCGTTTGCTCGTTTTGGTGCGCTCCGAATCCTCTAGGCTCCTCAGAAAATCAATATCACTAGATGCGACGCGCAAATCATCATCAGCCACGGCTTCTGGATTAGGAGAGGGAATTCGGGGCGAGTAATGGGGAGGTCGGCTCGATGATCTTGAGGCAGCCTCCCTTTCGCGCAGGAAATCGAGAGTAGTGCCCTCGAGGCTGGTGCTCGCAGGTCGCGGTCGGGCTGCGGACGAGAAGGCACGAGCTGAAGGCTCCAGGAAGTCAGCACGAGGGCGGCCGCCCTCGAGGGATGGCCTTGACGAAGACGGTTGGCGGGTATGCACAGATGCCTGATAGGAAGACGCCCGTTGTGGAAATTTAGGGCGAGGCTCGTCAGCCCCCCACTGCCCTGTACTTTGCTCGGGTTGTCTCGTGGCGCTGCTGGAACGAGTGTACTCGGAAGTTTCTCGCTGGGCAGGCTTCTCCAGATCTATGTTGTATTGCTCGGGTGGTGGAGTTGCTGTCATCGTGCCAGTAGAGACGTATTTCGAGTTTGTTTGAGAAGAAATAGCCTGCAACTCTGGGTTGTTTCTGATGATAGACTGTGCCCTACTAATTTCTGGCTTACTTGGTGCGGACAAAACCTTTGACAAAGGTGGTTCCGGAGGAGGTAAGGCGACTGCAGCTTGATGTCCAACAGGCGTTACTGAATGTGGCCTGGATGTTGACCTCGGTTGTGTCACATCTGGTTGGGGAACCCCGAACGCCTCGTCGGCCAGCTTCTCCATGACTCTTTGGTTGAGATCCGATGGGGCGTTGGGTGACGGTGAAGTTGGTGAGGAAGGCTCGAATTCAAACTTGGCACCCTGATCGTGTAGCAGTGAAAACTGATCGAGGGTAGGAAACCGCGTCGAGAGCTCATCAAATCCGGTTTGCGAAGCAGCCTTGGAGTCAAGAGCAGCAAAAGGATCTCCCTCGGTTTTTCGCATCGGAGATGGATCCTGCTTCTGCGCCGTCTTGCTCCGAGCTGGTGATGCACTCGGCCGTCCTCTTCTCATTGGCACAACTTCAGGGATAACCTGCTTCTGTGGCTCGGCCCGTGAGATTACGGCGCCCACGGCTGGCGCTTGCTCTGCTTTCTGGTCAATGGGTTGTGGGCTGTCGTTTCTTCCATGGGATTGAGATCGGCCAGTGTAGATCTGGGCGCAGGTCAATATTCAATGCGGAATCTGGCACAAGCGACAATGCGCTTACATCTTTGATAGGGACATCTCGCCCTTGCATGGCGCAGCCTTCCTTCAACACCTGGTAAATATTCGGTCTCGATTGTGGGTTTTCCATCAGCATTGACGCTAACGCGAAGTCAGTTTGATCATACAGTGACCCCAGGCCGAGAAACAGTACCTATCAGCTTCTTGAGTCGGTCAGAAAAGATTGGCTGGCTGGGGAACCTGTAGCTGGCGTTGAGGATCGCCAATTGGCCTTGGTCCTCAAATGGAGTAGTGTAGTAGCAAAGCTTATACAGTAAGACCCCGAGTGCCCAGATATCAGACTTTTCGTTTATTGGCTGCTTGCGGTAAACATCAATCATCTCGGGACTCCGGTATTGCATCGTGGTATGTTTCTGGACATCTTCGTCCATAAGGCGACACTCGACAACGGTGGTGGGGGCGGGACGGGGCGTCGCAGCTGAGCCAAAATCGCAGAGCTTGAAGCGCTTCGAAGAGCCTTTGGCGGTGATAAGAACGTTTTCAACTTTGAGATCGCGGTGCAGTAGCGGGGGCTTAAGATAGTGCATGCATGCGACACCCTCGGCGATGTCGATGAAGATGTTGAGGATCTCGGGCTCTGTTAGGCGATGCTGCAGCCTGGTATTCATGAAGTCGATGAGACCGCCGCCGTTGCAGAACTCCATGAGCAGGAAGACCTCGTATCCTCCACCCCTGAGCTCAGAGGCGTGTGAATCGATATATGTAACGATCGGCCGGTGCCCCTTGAGGCGCTTCATGGTTTCGACCTCGGTGCGCATGCCCCGCAAGGTCTCTTTATCGGGAACTGCGACTCGCTTCAGGACAGCCAAATCGGTGCCATCGACGGGCTTGGGGAGCTTGACGAGGTAGACATGGGCGAAGCCTCCCTCTGAGAGATATTTCTGAATCACCACACGGTGGCCGCCGACCTGGATCTTGGTGCCTGGCGTGAAGGTACCGGCCGGGACACCACCGGGGACGGCTGCATGCGGAGAGCCGTAGGGGGCATGATGGTGTTGTTTTGGTGCCAGATGCGCTGGAGGGTATTGGCTATGTGACGCCATCTCGACTGAGGGAATCGGCGGTTAAGGACGATGGCAGGTCGAATGCGATCTCGAAGTCGAGTGATAGATGACGGCAAGCCCGTCGGGCAGGGAGCAAGCCAAGGAGCCAAGGAGTGAAGGGGGTCGAAGGGGTCGAAGACGGCGTTAGGAGGAATCGATCAAAAAGGAATGGCAAAGTTGGAGATTCAAGGCATTGGATCAAGCACAGCCAAGTGATTGAACAATTCAGAGCGGGCGCATCGTCGAGTTGACAGAGAAACACATGGCACCTTGGGAAGATGTTGGACGTGCCAGGGATCGGTGCCTATGGGTCTCAGGCCTATCATAGCGGCCTAGAGTCGGTGCTTAGTGGCTGAGCCTCCCCCCATTCCCCAGAAGTCACGGCCACCGCCACATTTTCAATTCCATGTTTCGGAGTCGGCGACGGAATATTGTCGGCAATTCATCCGTGCCAAAGAACAACCTCTACAGGTTTACGATTACATGCCTCGTCAAAACAGACTGAAGTACGGAGTATGGTCTTCAGGGTATTCTCATCTTTCAAAAGCCGTTATGGGTTTGAGTAGAGGCAAAGCTGAGGTCAAATTCCCGTCGACGAAAGCCGCACGGTTCATGTTAGTTTCATGTTTCATCAGCCAACGAGTGTTTCATCCATCACCGAGAACACAGACCAGCGTAGAACACTGCGCCAGGAAAGAGCTTATATGAGTCTTTGTATCATATGAGCAGCTTTGAGTCGAAACCACTATTGTCTTCATGTCTACTTTTGTGGAATGCGGCGTCTTCAATATCTCGGTTCAAGTGTTAGCTACTACTACATAAAGTCGCCACACAGGTCGTCAAGCTTGGTGTGGCACGATATATAAATGGAATTTTCATAAACCTCAGGTCTCAACCCTTGTTGTAGCTTGCCGTACCAGGCTTTTAAATACCTCTGGCAATTATTAATACAGCGAAAGCTCTGCCAATAATACAGATGGCATCTTCACGAAAGGATCCAAGCTGCTCCTCGCTAAGTGTTTTTATGTTTGGTAGAATCGCGATGCAAGCAACTCAATTATCTCTACCAGGAGACGTCAAATTATGTAGCTAAGAGACAGAGGCTTTCCTCCGTTGCGACAATAGGTAAATTCATTGGCCGAACCCACGGTTTACCTAAGCTCTAGGGCAGGTAGGGTTATCAGGATCATCCTATTCCCATAATCCCAGCGAATCCAGGTCAAATATACAGATGCCATAGATACCGCCGCTTCTCAGGGAGGAGAAGCTTAGGATGGCAAAAGTAAGTAGCTCTTCTTACCATTGGAGTACTTTAGCAAAGAGCAGGCCAACTTTAGTCAAGAATTCGTACCCATGATCATCATTCATCACGAGAGTATCGCGGCGGCGATATTGTTTCTTAAGAGAATACGCTGCGCACTAATTTAAAGCACTCTAACTCTGTTTTACGACACTGAATCTGTCATTTATCAGGCTTTGACAAAGAATTAAATAGTTGTGTACATTTATCTAAGGGCTCTAAGAAGTAGCGCATTTCGAGAAGAGTACTCAACGAAGGTACATTACGTCGGACAGGGTTGACTTTCTTATCTCTAACGTGGAGCAATAAATTAAACTTCCCTCGTTGTGCCATTATCTGTGTGCATTGTTCTGCTAAAGTCGCACAGAGAGCTCACTTTATTAGTAATATCAAGGCCCCTTCTCTGACTTTTCCCATCTGATATTTTTACCACCTAGACACCTTGGTGTTATTGACGCTGATGTATTGGGTTAGAGTCAACTACATTGGGGAAAAAACAATCAGAGTCCGTTCTATCTACGTAATGAGTTTGTCTTGGTAAAATGCGAAATGAAACCACAGCGCCTATTGTGCGTGATTGGAAGACGCCGATTGCAAGACGCGCGGCTATAACACTGAAAGAAAAGCCTCTGCCGCGAAGCCGAGAAAGCAGTTCCATTTTGGACTTCTAGAAATAGACTCATTCCAGAAATTCGGGTTTTCGCGTTTCGCTTCTCTCGAGCAGGGGTTAGCCAACCACTGCCACTCAAAGGGTGGTTTGACCAAGGCTTCTTCGTCAGCCATACGTCATCTTCCCCAACGACATGGGCTTCTCTTTTGTTCTGCGACTTCAACGTTTCCCTTGTCGGATCTCATCTTCTGGTGCATCGGACAGGCCGTCAACACGGCTCGCATCAGCAGCCACACGATATGCGACTTGGTAGATACCTGACACGCCACTTTTACCACCGCGTGTCAACACTTGAAAGCCGTATCTCTCATGTCACCGTTCCCCTATCATCATGGCGAGAATTGCCGAACGGTTGAATTACCCTGCAGCGAACTCAGCAGCCAACATTCCAGGGATTTCCCATTCAGCCCACCATCCAAGTTAGTTAACGACTTGTGGCTCATCCCATGTGGATTCCTGCTGACCTCACTCGGAGGTCACGGCACGTAAAGCCTGGTCAGGCGTTCCCTAGTCCGCCAGGTCTCTTGTCTTTGTAGCGCATTTCCGTGCAAGGAAGTGTCTTGTTCCGCCCCATGTGCCAAGACGGACGCCTTGTTTGACTCAAAGGATCCAATTCAGGCCCAAGACCCGCCCACGCCGAACACGCGAGCCCTGTATCAGCCGGCCGTCGCCGTAGAGCATTAAATCAACGGCAGTGCGCCCTTTCTCAGTCTGTTGTGATTTCCTTCGCAACCTACTGTAAATCACCCATCGTCTAAAGATCTGTTACTTTTCAGATTGTGTTTGGTTCATACAACACTGTCCATATTGCTCAAGACGATACTGCACCTTCCTATCCTACAATCATCAACATGCCCGCTTCTACTTCACCGAACCAAATGCCCCGCGAGCCGGCCCCCGTAGCGCTTCCGGCCGGGCAGAACAACGCCGAACAGCCGGTACGTTCACCTTTTCCCTTCGGATTGGTGTCCAAACCTGGCTGCATCACCAGGGAAATCGAGAAAGATTTCCAAGTCGTAGCAGCATATTCCCATCACGAATACATTTACTGATTGAGTTTTACCGATAGCGCCCGGTTCAACCCATGTCCATGGAGACGCCGACCATGCGAGGAGGGGGTGACGGTGGTGTAAGAATGAACTCACTTATGGAATCTCAACGGTTTCGACTGACTCTTTCTAGGCAATTTGCTGTGGCATCTGCGCCGGTCTCTGCTGCTTCGAATGTCTAGACTGCTGCTGTTAATCGCATTTCTCCATTTGCGGTAGAACTTGGACTTCTTTGGCGTTAATGGACGACCCATTCTGAGGTCTATTCGAACGAATGAAACTGGGTTACGATCACTTGGCTGATGATGCAACGAATTTTAATAGAATCATTATAATACTTCATTCAAAACCTTTTCTTTATTTCGCTCAAGCCATGTAAAATACATTTCTTCAGCTTGAAGCGGTCGATGTCTTCCTAAACAACCACCTCCTCCAGCCGTTTTACAACTTCCTCATAAAACTTCATCGACAACCTCTCAGCAACCTCATCCTCCGTCTCGTCGTCTCCCTTCCGCAACCCTAGCTCCTCTCCGCCCGCCAGGCACTTGCGCGTCGCATCCTCAAACCTCTCGCCCATATCAGCCCCCACAGCCGCGACTCTGTCCTCCTTCAACAGAGCTTCCCGCACGCCGCGCACCACATCAGGACGCCCGCGCGCACGCCTCATGTCGATGCGCAGGACGTCCTCGACAGCCCGCCAGTGCGCCAGCTCAACGAGGATGACGCCTAGACTGTAAACGTCGAAACTCTTCTTTGAGCGCTCCCTCTCTCCACAGCGGTTCGACTGTGCGTTCGGATGCCGGTATAGATCATGCTCTGCGTCGTCGCCTGGCGCGTCTGTCATTTCGTCTGAGCCGCCAGGTCGTGAGAAGTCAAAGCCCGAGAGGTACGGCTGGCGGTAATCCACGTGGCCGGCCCGCGTGCGGAAGAACAGCACGTTGTGGCTGCGGAGGCCCTTGTGCAGCCAGTGCACGGCATGGAGGTAGAGGAGGCAGTTGCTGATGGCGTGGGCAAGGTGGACGCGCTCAGTGACACGAGGTTTGCGGACGTGCGGATCTTGAAGGAGCTCACGAAGCGAGACTGGGGGGAGTGTGGCGTGGAGGTCATCGTCGAATGGGCGCTCGAAGATGAGGCCGAGCCGACGATCGAGGATGTCGGCGTCATCTTCTGGGATGTTGGGGTCTACTTTGTCGAAGAAGCCAAGGCAGTGAAGGGTGCGGAAAGCCTCGGGCTTGGAGCTGTGATTCAGTAGTGCAGCGAGTTTGCGGACTCGCTCGATGATGTCGACTTTCGAGAGAGAACCTGGCTGAGGTCCTGTGTTATCGTAGTCTTTCCACTCGATCCAAACTTTCTTCTTCCCCTGAGCCGTCTTCATGAGTGCTTCGCATCGTGGAGCGTCTGATTCATCAACCTCGGGGTCTAGTTCAATGAGGTATCGAGGAACGAAGAGATTCCGTTGATGACCAGGTTTTGCGAGCTCTAAGAACTTCGCAGTAGCCTCATCAAAAACTGCCGGGCCATCTGATTTAGGGTCAATGGTCTCATTGAAGGCCTTGAACTTGGCTAGCCTGGATAGTTGCCTCAAAGCATCAGCATTGGCCTCCCGTTCTAGTTTGGACATGGGCGATGGACCACTCGGGGTGCCTGCATCGAGCTGTGACTTGAGGGCCAGTACGAGGTGGCTCAAGTCGGCTATCTTATGGTGTAGTAGCAAGACACCTCGATTGGTATCTTGCACAGTGTTTCGTATCTCGACCTGGAGGGAATGATCCAGGATGTTGGTCATATTGTCATTGAGAATCGAGAACTTGGCCAGCAACTTCTCAAATCCCGCCTTGTCAAATGAAACCCACCGATACCTAGTGAGGCCCTCGGCCGACTTGGTCTTGAGCCCGAACATGGCCTTCTTGATAAAGTCACGTTTCCTCTCGGTCATGGGATAGTTTGCCAGCTTGGCATCCTTTTCAGGGGCAGCCAAGATGCCGTCATCATCTTTGACAGTGCAGAGGTGATGATGCTTCTGCTGGTATTCCATAAACTCATCAAAGAGACACCGAATTTGTACGAGCAGGTCAAGCACGGTCTGGCGGTGTAAGTTGAAGACGTTAGAGTTGAGAACTTTGTCCTGGTTCTTGGCGTCGAGGTCGAGCAAGCCGGACGTCTCACTCCAGGCGAAAAGGCGCTGCTGCTCCATGCGGAGACGCAGATTGAGATACTTGCACTCATCCTCGTAACCCAGTGCTGTAACAAGAAGCTGTATTCCTGAATAGTTACAAGTCTTAGTTAGGATACGTTACATTGATGTGAATCGCTGTCGACATGCCTTGAATACAGCCCGTATAGACTTGCAGACCAATGGAAGCGACGCCGAGCGCTAAGCCCGCGAGCGAGACGGGATCCATTGTCTGCCCCAAGACCCAGCTCTTTAGCGTAGCCTATCCTAAGGAGGTGACAAGGGGCTGAGGCAACTAGATGATAGGTGAGAGGGCACCCTAACATGGGGCGTATGACCGAGGCTGTTCAGTAGGTGAAGTTGAGTTGTCGAAATGTGGCGGAGCGGGGATAGCGCGGGGAGGGGGATAATGGTGCGATATTAGAGCGCCGGGCGTCAATTGGTGGTGAAACCGCTGAGAGACAGAAGAGGAAACATTCTTCAGGACGAATACGGCCTATTGTTATTGCGAGGAGCATTAAAAATGTCACTGGTCACTGTTAAATAGACCTTGATACATAACTGTTATAATTAATTTCGGCCATTGATCTTATCTCGTATTGTCTGGGTGTCTACAGATTACGGAGTTTCGTACGGTCGCACCTTAGGGTGGAGTCGGCAAAAACCGCAAATGACCAAAATCCAAAAACCCCTTACTTACATCAACACCTTCCAATCGGTCAATCCGTACGCAAAAATGCCACCAAGAGTGTCCCTTAAGCCTTATAAAGAAGAGATACGGGCTCTCTTTAAATCAGGCCTTACCTAGCAAGAGATTCTAAATTAATTTAATACCTAGCAAGTCATACAGTACTAACCCGTTATTAAGCTATAGACCTTATAGATATAACTATAAGCTTAGGGCTTTTCTTACTGTATTAACCTTAATAACTTTATTAAGGATATCTTTAAGGCTTTTAAGGCTAGAGAAATATATTTTAATATCTTATATTAAGTTAATATAGCCCTTAGTGTATAAAGATAACCCCTAATTAGTAAGTAAAGTCTATAATTGCAATTTATAGCCTAGGGGCTCTTCTAAAAGCTCTAGGTCCCAAAAGAAATAGTTAATCGCGTACGCAAACACACACACATATAGCACTCTAGATAGCTCTAA